>QNTS01011198.1:18863-29764 GCA_003317085.1 Hucho hucho
TAGTGTCTATAGGGTAGTGTCTATAGGGTAGTGTCTAGGGGTTGGTGTCTGGAGGTTAGTGTCTAGGGCAGTGGTGGGCAACTCCTTAGCAAACACAGCTGATTAATCAAATTGCATTCTAAACTGAAAATCATGATTAGGTGACTGGAGTCAGATGTGTTAGCTGGGGCAAAAGTCTTACACCAATCAGGCCCTCGAGGACTGGAGTTGCCCACCGCTGGTCTAGGGTAGTGTCTGAGGGTAGAGGCTAGGGGGTTGTTTTTGGACAGACCCACTATGCTGTCTCCTATACTTAGGCCTACTGACTGATGTTCTCAGGAGACAATACTGACTGATGTTCCCAGGAGACAATACTGACTGGGGTTCCCAGAAGACAGTACTGATTGATGTTCCCAAGAGACAGTACTGATTGATGTTCCCAGGAGACAATACTGACCGATGTTCTCAGGAGACAATACTGACTGATGTTCCCAGGAGACAATACTGACTGACGTTCCCAGGGGACAATACTGACCGATGTTCCCAGGAGACAATACTGACCGATGTTCCCAGGGGACAATACTGACTGATGTTCCCAGGAGACAATACTTACTGATGCATTTCCCCTGGTAAGCTACTCCTATGGATCTGCCCAGGAGACATGTGGCCCTCCTCAGATGGCACGCGCTGGCATAGATGATCCCGTCGTTGCCACACAGGAACTGATCCGGTGACCTCTGCTCAGGGCAGATCCGATTACACGTCACACAGTAGGCGTTATTTGTCTGGTCCACGACGCACGTGGAGCTTCCGGGGCATAAAACGTCACGGCAGGTTTCTGTCAGAACAAAACAAAAGAAGTAAAATGAATGCAATGAGCAATATCTGCAGAGTTAGAAACCAACCATATCTATACTCAGATGTCTAGTAGACACCTGCTGTGAATCAACCATTACCTAATGTAAATCAAAGAAAATGCAATTGACCTTGAAGGCCACTCACTACACACTATGCAAACGCAGCAATGGAGCGTTTTCTATGTAGTTTTACGTACTTGTATGCGGCTCCAATTTTGGAATGAGCCGTGTTTGCAATATGGCCCGTTTATCCAACACCAGACCGAATCCCATTGATTGTTGCATATGAATAAGACGGGATATGCTCTTCTTTAAGCATCGACCTGCTGTTTTACTTACTCTTGCATTTGCCCTGGTACTGCACTTCCAGGTCCAGATGTACTTTACATTTGGACTTGAGCAACGCGCACTCGTCTTTGTATGTCTTTCCATCCGATCCGCACACAGGTCCTTTCCAAGTCACGTTCGAGCAGTCTGGCGAGCAGACGCAGCGTGGCTTGCTTCTTCTGTTCATCTTGCATCTCTTTCCAGGTCCACAGTCCACGTTGTCGCACGTTTCTGGAGTGGAATATATGTCGATGTTCTTCAATTATATTAAATATATGGAGAACAGCCATTGGTTTATATGCAATTAGGTTTAACGACAAAAACAAAATTGTCTAATGTCGTTTAAACGAAGATAAACATAGTATTTTCGGACATGCTTTCACTCTAAAACGACCATTGTGAAATACTACGAAGCCATATTACGTGCGCCATATCATACAAACATCCCTGTACCTTTGCAGGGTACGCAGTTGGGGGCTCCGCCGTTAAAGATCATCCACCGGAACAAGGTGCTGTTGGGTACATCCTCCTCGGTCCATGACGTCCCTAGCCTCCCGCTTCTACAGCACTCCTCTCGGCTCATCCCCGGTACGTAGAGCACTTGACACCTCCCGTTCTTCCCCTGCTGTAACCAGCAGTTACCAGCTGGAAACAAACACAAATTAGCCAAGTCTTTTTAAAGTCTGAAGCCATGCCGCCTAGTGACCGACCTGATCCAGACACAACACGTCAGTCAGACTCTCTCTCTCTCTCTCTCTCTCCTCTCTATTTCTCATCTCTCTCTCTCCGCTCTCCTCTCTATTTCTCCTCTCTCTCACTCCCTCCTCTATTTCTCCTCTCTCTCTCTCTCCCTCCTCTATTTCTCCTCTCGCTCGTATTTGGGCTGGTTTTTTTCTCTCTCCAATATAATGCAACAGTTTTAACACTTTCTTATTCAGTCACCAATAGATGTTCAATACTGACAGCTGGCCAGTATGATACAGCATTGAACAGAATACTGAGGAAATTACAATATATAACAACTCAAGAGGTACAGGTTTCTCGTTTGTCAACTTGTTTGATCGAGATAACGGATAGTTGTAGTACAGTGTTCAACATTGTCAGTAGCTTAAAGAAGGAAAACCGCAGAAGGTCTTGTATTGACATAAGAACTGTAAATAAGGTCCTGGCCTCTTCCAGAACATAACTGTATTCTTGACATTTATTCCACCTGGCCTCTTCCAGAACATAACTGTATTCTTGACATTTATTCCACCTGGCCTCTTCCAGAACATAACTGTATTCTTGACATTCTTGATTTATCAACGCTCGAACAGTAAACATGATCTTTACGAGTACAGTAGTTGTTTCGAACTTTGTTCCAAATATCTATGAGCAATAATGAGCATCCCTGGTCTCACACCACCTGTGAGTCTCGTCGGTCATAGTAGTAGTTAACGAGTAGCTATACCAAAACAAGACTTTGCCGAAAGACACATAAGGACACTAATAGGTTACAAGTATTTTAGATAAGAGTTATTTAAAAAAAAAAAAAAATTAAGTGCCCTAAACCACAGGCTACATTGATGACATGTATTTCGTTGGCAGAAAAGGGGACCATTTCTGTTGTATGAGGTCAACTATGTGTATCATTATCAGCACCAACTGTATATTTGATTATTATCAATGTAACAACGCTAAAGAGAGTAGCGATCTCCATACGGCAAAAATATCGAAAATCCTGTCCTTGCAGATATACAGTAAACGTTTAGAAATATGTTTAGATAAATTACATTCTATATGTCAAAATAATATGCGGTCACAAATTTCAACCACTAATCTCTGACTTGCACTCCAACTCTTATCTCAGTTTGAGATAAATGTATTATACTGGCGCACTGCTATGCCAATCAGTTAAACTCTTGAATTTTCAAAGTATTTTATAATGACTACTGTGTTCGTTTTACGGAATGTTATATTGAGAGCTTCCACACCAACAAATCTGTGGCATGAAATGAATTCCCCCCCCCCCCCCCCAAAAAAAAAAAAAAATGTTTCCATGTGGCTCGATTGTGAAGGATTACAAAACTATAAAACAATAATATCACGTTGAAACTTTCTGGCACCTGTTTGGTTGGCAGTCGTTTCCATCACGTTCTGTCTAACAGCAGGCAACTTCAATCCAAATGGAAAGAATGTTGAAATGTCACTTTGAAAAGTCTGGAACTCTGAAACTGTGTCAATGTTCCATTTTACACCAAGACCCAGACAGAATAGGCTACACGTTTCATTTATTATTATTATTATTATTATTATTTTATTTTTTTATACCAAAAGATTTTGAAAATGAATAACACACCTTGTACTTTTTGATCTTCCATGAAATGACAGAGCCATATCAATAGTAGAAGCATCCCTGGCTGGAGCTGGAGTTTCTGTAGCATCCTGAGCATGGTGCTGGAGACGAAGTGAAGAAGTGAGCAAGGTATCGGTATTGACACTAGGCGAAGCTTAGCGAACAGAGTTGATCTGTTTACGGTGGCAGTGAGTGCTGAATGAATGTCAGTCTGAGAATGCAGCGTCTCTTTTTAAATCTATAAGGGGTCTCGGGTCGTCGTCTGTCTGTGGTGGGCGGTCTTCTGGTCCGTAGTGGAGGGGGTGGGGGGGAAAGGGAAGAGGGAGAAAGGGATTTCACATTACACGTAAACTTCTTTCAACCCTAATCAGGTGATTAGTCTCAACTTTCTCTGTCTGATCACAGCAGTTTGGTAAAAGTACACTTGATACCAGATGATTAGTACACTTAATTGCTTAATTGCTTAATTGCTTAATTGCTGTGGTTTAAGTTTTAAAAAAAGAATAGTAGAGGACCAATAGGACTTGGATCCATTAAAGGTCGCAAATAAATTCATTTAATAAAAAAAACGAAATATCAAAATCTTAAAGCATCTATCGTGTTTATTAATGTACTTTAACTGTTTATTAATGTAATTTAAGTATTTATTCATGTATTTTAACTGTTTATTCATGTATTTTAAGTATTTATTAATGTATTTTAAGTGTTTATTCATGTATTCTAAGTATTTATTAATATATTTTAACTGTTTATTAATGTATTTTAAGTATTTATTAATGTATTTTAAGTGTTTATTCATGTACTTTAACTGTTTATTTCAATGTGACCTCAATCATT
The DNA here is from genome assembly GCA_003317085.1 of Hucho hucho. NCBI lineage: Eukaryota > Metazoa > Chordata > Actinopteri > Salmoniformes > Salmonidae > Hucho > Hucho hucho. Next base: position 23,199 of record QNTS01011198.1, read on the forward strand.
TAAATAGGCTACATTTAATTCATTGATAGTTTTGATTTGATTTGATTCGTTGATAGTTTATAGGTGTGTTATAGCGAGTATGGTGATATTTCTCCTGCCTATTAGGCAGCTATAAACTATTTCTAATAGCCTATTAAAACTATCTGTACTAACACTAGGTGTACTTATAATAGTAATAACACCAACAGTAGCCTAATTGTAAAGCATTGCTAGAAAAATATCAATATATCTTTATCCATATTTCATTCACATATAAACAGACAAGTCTATCAAGTGTGCGGACCGCCAATTCCCCAACTTCAAATGACTTGGTGATAACTGATATTTTTTTCCATCAACTGCGGATGGACGTGTTAATCTTTTAATAAGAGTCCTCTATTGGAATGAATGACCTCTCTCCGTGCAGCGCGACAATAATAGATTGCAGTGTACATGGAGGGATGCTAATATTAGAAGAGACAGTTGTTTGGGTTTCTCTGTCAGGTCAAGCTGATAAATATAACCAACCCTGTTTCCGAAGAGTGAAGGAGAGTATTGCATTTCATTGAATGAAATAGTCTCTAGGCTAGACTAGACCGTCAACTCTCCCCGGTGGAACACAGAACGGTCTTTACGGAGGTCCGCGGGCGACCTCTTCTGCAGACCGTCGGCGATACAACTGTCTCGGCAAGACAAGTGCGATGAGGGAAGTTTGTGGTTTAGCATTTGTCCTCTCAAATTATACTCACATTTACAAGATAATGGAACATTAATTGTGTAATTACTCGATGTTCTAGGCCTTAGTATTTTAGCCGAAAAACACCGACAAAACGTTTAATTATTGGAATACTTGACACACTGACATTTACCCATCGAAATTACATTCATGGGTAGGATTTGGATAGAGGGTCATTTGAGGTATCCAATTAAATATATTTTCAAACCAGTGAAAAAAAACTGCAATAATTGACCAACTAACTTACCTAACCATATATATTGTATTACGTTTCCGCTGATAATTGACTTCCAGATATCCAAGAAGGCTACTGAAACACAATTGAGTTTGGCCTACTTGATTGGCGAGCGAAACATAACGATGCTATAACCATGGAAATCGGGTTCAAGTGTGATTTTGACAACACGTTTATTTCGGTTCACTGAGCTTTTTCACACACACGCACACTTCTTTCCCAATGCGTCCATCCATCGCTACTTGGGCAGCCACCTAAGAGCGCAAACGCTTTGTTGAAATCTGATTGTAAAAAAAACGACCACATCTCGGGCAACTATGTCGTTATTTAGTCTCAGCCTAGTTATCAGCAGAGCATTTTCAGAAATGGTGCTTCTAGCCTAAGTTTGGATGCATTTTTTATGATATGGAAATCACTAATTTAATAAGACAAAAAAATCAACTCCATTATAATGCAATTACTATGGTATAAGAGTAACCTACAGCACCCGGTGTCACAGGAAGGTCAAAAAGATCCTCAAGGACAACAACCACCCGAGCCACTGCCTGTTCACCCCGCTATCATCCAGAAGGTGAGATCAGTACAGGTGCATCAAAGCTGGGACCGAGAGACTGAAAAACAGCTTCTATCTCAATTAAATAGCCATCACTAGCACAGAAAGGCCAATTCAATCATTACTAGTCACTTTAATAATGTCACTTTAATAATGTTTACATATCGTGCATTACTCATCTCATATACCGAGGTAAAGACAGTTTCAAGGTGGATATTCAACGGATATTCGCGCTTTCAAACCACTTGAGCCACAGACTCCAAATAAGTGTCATTATGTTGGAAAAAATGCGCACAACATTGCACAGGTCTTATTTTCACAATTTGGACATTCATTCGCTTTGCAAAGCTAATAAACGTGGAAATGTGAGCAGCATTTTGTATTCCTAGTTGAATTAGTTAGGGAGCGTAAACAAAGTGCAAACTGTTTTTACATTTGAATTTCAATAGCTCCTTGGTCATGTGACCTAATGACTTCAAACAAGGTTCAGAATGTCCACTGACTACCCTTCTACATTGCACACCCTTTAGTTTTTCAATTTTAGTTTCACTTGCATTTAAGAGCAGTTGGAGGCCACGGAAGAAGAGTTGTATGGCATTGAAGCTCGTCTGGAGGTTAGTTAACACAGTGTCCAAAGAAGGGCCAGAAGTATAGATAATGGTGTCGTCTGCGTAGAGGTGAATCAGAGAATCACCAGCCGCAAGAGCGACATCATAGATGTATACAGAGAAAAGAATCGGCCCGAGAATTGAACCCTGTGGCACCCCCATAGAGACTGCCAGAGGTCCGGACAACAGGCCCTCCGATTTGACACACTGAACTCTATCTGAGAAGGAGTTGGTAAACTAGGCGAGTCAGTCATTTAAGAAACGAAGGCTGTTGAGTCTGCCGATAAGAATGCAGAATGACAGTCGAAAGCCTTGGCCAGGTCGATGAATACGGCTGCACAGTATTGTCTTTTGTTGATGGTGATTTTGATATTGTTTAGGACCTTAAGCGTGGTTGAGGTGCACCCATGACCAGCTCGGAAACCAGATTGCGTAGCGGAGAAGGTACGGTGGGATTCAAAATGGTCGGTCATCTGTTTGTTAACTTGGCTTTTGAAGACTTTAGAAAGGCAGGGTAGGATAGATATAGGTCTGTACCAGTTTGGGTCTAGAGTGTCTCCCCCTTGAAGAGGGGTACGGCAGCTTTCCAATCTTTGGGGATCTCAGACGATACGAAAGAGAGGTTGAACAGGCTAGTAATAGGGGTTGCAACAATTGTGGCGGATAATTTTAGAAAGAGAGGGTCCAGATTGTCTAGCCCAGCTGATTTGTAGGGGTCCAGATTTTGCAGCTCTTTCAGAACATCAGCTGTCTGGATTTGGGTGAAGGAGAAATGGGGGAGGCTTGGGCAAGTTGCTGTGTGGGGTGCAGAGCTGTTGACCGGGGTAGGGGTAGCCAGGTGGAAAGCAAGGCCAGTCGTAGCAAAATGCTTATTGAAATTCTCGATAATCGTAGATTTATTGATGGTGAAAGTGTTTCCTAGCCTCAGTGCAGTGGGCAGCTGGGAGGAGGTGCTCTTATTCTCCATGGACTTTACAGTGTCCCAGAACTTTTTGGAGTTTGTGCTACAGGATGCAAATTTCTGTTTGAAAAAGCTAGTCTTGGTTCCTAACTTCCCTGAAAAGTTGCATATCGCGGGGGCTATTCGATGCTAATGCAGTACGCCACAGGATGTTTTTTGCTGGTCAAGGGCAGTCAGGTCTGGAGTGAACCAAGGGCTATATCTGTTCCTGGTTCTACCTTTTTTTAATGGGGCATGCTTATTTATGATGTTAGGAAAGCACTTTTAAAGAATAACCAGGCATCCTCTACTGACGGACTGAGGTCAATATCTTTCCAGGATACCCGGGCCAGGTTGATTAGAATGGCCTGCTCGCTGAAGTGTTTTAGGGAGCGTTTGACTGTGATGAGGGGTGGTCGTTTGACCGCAGACCCATTACGGACGCAGGCAATGAGGCAGTGATCGCTGAGATCCTGGTTGAAGACAGCAGAGGTGTATTTAGAGGGCAGGTTGGTCAGGATGATATCTATGAGGGTGCCCGAGTTTACGGATTTGGGGTTGTACCTGGTAGGTTCCATGATAATTTGGGTGAGATTGAGGGCATCTAGCTTAGATTGTAGTACGTTCGCAGTGTTAAGCATGTCCCAGTTTAGGTCACCTAACAGTACAAACTCTGAAGAGTCAGGTGATGTTCTCCTCTCTCCCATCCAGGTGGGGGTAACAGTCAGTAAGTCAGGTGATGTCCTTCCCTCTTCCCTCTTTAATGATGCATTTGATCGCCTGGCACTTCAAGTTCCAGCAGTCCTGAGGACATGAGACAAAACAGTCCTAAAGACAGCAGACAAAACAGTCCTGAGGACAGGAGACAAAACAGTCCTGAGGTCAGCAGACAAAACAGTCCTGAGGTCAGCAGACAAAACGGTCCTGAGGACAGACAAAACGGTCCTGAAGACAGGAGACAAAACGGTCCTGAGGACAGCAGAAAAAACGATCCTGAGGACAGGAGACAAAACGGTCCTGAGGACAGCAGAAAAAACGGTCCTGAGGACAGGAGACAAAACAGTCCTGAGGACAGGAGACAAAACAGTCCTGAGGACAGGAGACAAAACAGTCCTGAGGACAGGAGACAAAACAGTCCTGAGGTCAGCAGACATAACGGTCCTGAGGACAGGAGACAAAACAGTCCTGAGGTCAGCAGACAAAACGGTCCTGAGGACAGACAAAACAGTCCTGAAGACAGGAGACAAAACGGTCCTGAGGACAGACAAAACGGTCCTGAAGACAGGAGACAAAACGGTCCTGAGGACAGCAGACAAAACGATCCTGAGGACAGGAGACAAAACAGTCCTGAGGACAGGAGACAAAACGGTCCTGAGGACAGGAGACAAAACAGTCCTGAGGACAGGAGACAAAACGGTCCTGAGGACAGGAGACAAAACAGTCCTGAGGACAGACAAAACGGACAAAGGTTTTAGTGGAACTGCATTGGAAGTACAGAGGAACATGTATTAGCATCTGTGTCAGAGTGTGTGTATATGCCTGTCTGTGTGTGTGTGTGTGTGTGTGTGTGTGCTCACCAGTCTGTGGATGCCTCAGAGGCTCTCTGTGGAAAAAAAGGCGGTGTGTGGTTTGGATCCAATCTTTAGTGTATCGACCAGGGCACTGTCACACCTCACCGAGCCTCCCTGTAGGATAGCAACACACCCTTCACAATTACTAACACACACACACACCTCACCGAGCCTCCCTGCAGGATTCCAACACACCCTTCACAATTACTAACACACACACACACCTCACCGAGCCTCCCTGCAGGATTCCAACACACCCTTCACAATTACTAACACACACACACACCTCACCTCATAACACCTTCATAAGGGGTCGATATTAGGCATTCATAACACCTTCATAAGAGGTAGATATTAGGCATTCATAACACCTTCATAAGGGTAGATATTAGGCATTCATAACACCTTCATAAGGGGTAGATATTAGGGATTCATAACACCTTCATAAGGGGTAGATATTAGGCATTCATAACACCTTCATAAGGGGTAGATATTAGGCATTCATAACACCTTCATAAGGGGTAGATATAAGGCATTCATAACACCTTCATAAGGGGTAGATATTAGGCATTCATAACCCCTTCATAAGGGGTAGATATTAGGCATTCATAACACCTTCATAAGGGGTAGATATTAGGCATTCATAACACCTTCATAAGGAATGGAAATTAGGCATTCATAACACCTTCATAAGGGGTGGATTTTAGGCATTCATAACACCTTCATAAGGGGTAGATTTTAGGCATTCATAACACCTTCATAAGTGTTGAATTATCTTTCATTATAATGTTCATAACACATTTATTCAACATCATTCAAATATAATTAGAAGATCATGAAGGCTACCATTACTATGCAATGTGTTGACTTCCACTAGCCCACAAGCTTACCTTGAGGGAGAAGTTAAACTCAGGGCCAGTGTCATCTAACGTTTTTACACTTGTCTGCACCTCCTTGGCCTCATCCACCACATAGAAGTTGATGTTGGATTCCCTGAGGAGGACAGAGAGGAGTGAGTAAGCTAATCTCTAGCCTCAGTCTAAATCAATGGTCCCCAATCTGTGGCTCTGCGACCAACACCGGTCCCTGGGATGTTGCTGAGCGGTCCCACGAGTGGTTCCCTTACCTGACACTGATTTAGTGAGTCAGTTCTCATATGGTCTCTGCTTCAGGGCCAGGTTTTATTTTTTTTGTTAGAAGTCGCCCGCTCCTCGTAGTAAATACATATCGCTGAGTCTACCTTTGAGCTGAGTTAATTCATTTTTTTTTCACATCATGCTCTCATAAGGACCAGATATTTAATAAAACATTTTACAATAAATGCATTCATATTGGAATATAACTTATTGCACAGGCCTTCTGATTAAACCAACACTGACCTTTTGGCCTGGAAATGAACTATTGCTTGGCTCTGCAGGTGGTTAAGGTTGAAGTCAAAGTTGACCCACAATTTCACCTGGAAAAACACTTTGCATAAAGCCTTCAGGTATAATGCTTTATTACTTATTGATGCATGTATGACCATTCATAATGGTTTATTACAAGGCTTATTATACATATTTTTTTTAGGACATGAGTCTGGGGTTTCTCTAAGGCAGGGTATCCCACCTGACAGGCTAGAACCATGAGTCTTACCTCCTGGGGTTTCTCTAAGGCAGGGTATCCCACCTGACAGGCTAGCACCATGAGTCTTACCTCCTCGTCCTTCTCTAAGGCAGGGTATCCCACCTGACAGGCTAGCACCATGAGTCTTACCTCCTGAGTGTTTCTCTAAGGCAGGGTATCCCACCTGAGAGGCTAGCACCATGAGTCTTACCTCCTCGTCCTTCTCTAAGGCAGGGTATCCCACCTGACAGGCTAGCATCATGAGTCTTACCTCCTCGTCCTTCTCTAAGGCAGGGTATCCCACCTGACAGGCTAGCACCATGAGTCTTACCTCCTGAG
>QNTS01011200.1:13167-23171 GCA_003317085.1 Hucho hucho
CATACTATATACTAACTATATCATACTATGACCAATAAACATTCTATATACTAACTATATCCATACTATGACCAATAAACATACTATCAAATCAAATCAAATTTATTTATAAAGCCCCCCTTACATCAGCTGATGTCACAGAGTGCTGTACAGAAACCCAGCCTAAAACCCCAAACAGCAAGCAATGCAGGTGTAAAAGCACGGTGGCTAGGAAAAACTCCCTAGAAAGGCCAAAACCTAGGAAGAAACCTAGAGAGGAACCAGGCTGTGAGGGGTGGCCAGTCCTCTTCTGGCTGTGCCGGGTGCAGATTATAACAGAACATGGACAAGATTTTAAAATGTTCATAAAACAGGCAGAACAGTTGAAACTAGAGAAGCAGCACGGCCAGGTGGACTCGGGACATCAAGGAGTCATCAGGCCAGGTAGGCCTTGTGGAATGGTCCTAATGCTCAGGTCCTCCGAGAGAGAGAGAGAGAGAGAGAGAGAGAGAGAGAGAGAGAGAGAGAGAGAGAGAGAGAAGAAGAAAAAAGAAAGAAAGAGAGATAATTAGAGAGAGCATACTTAAATTCGCACAGGACACCAGATAAAATAAATACTCCAGATATAACAGACGGACCCTAACCCCCCAACACATAAACTACTGCAGCATAAATACTGGGGGCTGAGACAGGAGGGGTCGGGAGACACTGTGGCCCCGTCCGACGATATTACAGTAAATATACATAAAAGGATACCTAAGGATAGATTAAAAATGATGTTTGATTTGTTTGTAGAAAGTTTATAGGTATAATTTGAACGTGTTCTCTTCACGGTTCAATGGGTGACTCAACGGTGGATTTTCTGATCATAATGCGCCAACCAAACTGAGATTTATGGATATAATAAATGACTTTTTCTAACAAAAGAACCATTGGATGTCTTCGTTGGACACTTGGGAAGCCCTCAGCAGAAGTTCTTCGAAAGGTAAGTGATTTTTTTAAGGTCTTATAATGGGTTTTATGTGACCCCCGCTGGATATGAATTTATGGTAATGTGGAAAATATGTGGGGTGCTATCCTCAAACAATCAAATGTTGTGCTTTCGCCGTAAAGCCTTTTTGAAATCTGACAATGCTGTGATATTGCCAAGAAGCAGAGCTTATGATGACTATGCAACACTTGTATATTGATGAATGTTTAATAATTCAATTTTTATTCCAGAGCGATATTCCAGAGCACTCTTATGCTGTTCAGGTTGAGCTGGAACATTGCTTTTTTCAGAAAATCATGTCCACCATCCTAACTCTTTGTCAAAGGTTTGGACACACCTACTCATTCAATGGTTTTTCTTCATTTTTACTATTTTCTACATTGTAGAAGAATAGTGAAGACATCAAAACTATGAAATAACACATAGGGAAGCATGAAGTAACCCAAAAACTGTTTTAGATTTTAGATTCTTCAAAGTAGCCACCCTTCGCCTTGATGACAGCTTTGCACACTCTTGGCACTCTCTCAACCAGCTTCACCTGGAATTTACAACAGTCTTGAAGGAGTTCCCACATATGCTGAGCACTTTTGGCTGCTTTTCCATCACTCTGCGGTCCAACTCATCCCAAACCATCTCAATTGGTTTGAGGTTGGCTGTTTGTGGAGGCCAGGTCATCTGATGCAGCATTCCATCACTCTCCTTCTTGGTCAAATAGCCATTACACAACCTAGAGATGTGTTGGGTCATTGTCCTGTTAAAAAACAAATGATAGTCCAACTAAGTGTAAACCAGATGGGATGGTGTATCGCTGCAGAATACTGTGGTAGCCATGCTGGTTAAGTGTGCCTTGAATTCTAAATAATCACAGACAGTGTCACCAGCGAAGCACACCCACACCATCACACCTCCTCCTCCGTGCTTCATGGTGGAAAGCACACATGCTGAGATAATCCGTTCACCTACTCTGCATCTCACAAAGACACGGTGGTTGAAACAAAACATCTCAAATTTTGACTCATCAGACCAAAAGACAGATTTCCACCGGTCTAATGTCCATTGCTTGTGTTTCTTGGCACACGCAAGTCTCTTGTTCTTATTGGTTTCCTTTAGTAGTAGTTCAACCATGAAGGCCTGATTCCTGAAATCTCCTCTGAACAGTTGTTATTGCGATGTTTCTGTTACTTGAACTCAATTAAGCATTTCTTTGGGATGCAATTTCTGAGGCTGGTGCCTCTAATTAACTTATCCTCTGCAGCAGAGGTAACTCTGGGTCTTCCTTTCCTGTGGTGGCCCACATGACAGGCAGTTTTATCATAGCACTTGATGGTTTTTACGACTGCAGTTACCGAAATTTTCCAGATTGACTGACCTTCATATCCTAAAGTAATGACTGTAACTGTCATTTCTCATTGCTTATTTGAGCTGCTCTTGCCATAATAATACCAAATAGGGCTATCTTCTGTATACCACCCATACCTTGTCACAACACAACTGATTGGCTCAAACGCATTAGGATGGAAATGAATTCCACATATTATCAAGGCACACCTGTTAATTAAAATGCATTCCAGGTGACTACCTCATGAAGCTGGTTGAGAGAATGCCAAGAGTGTACAAAACTGTCATCAAGGGAAAGGGTGGCTAGTTTGAAGAATCTCAAATATAAAATATATTTTGATTTGTTTAACACTTTTTTGGTTACTACATGATTCCATATGTTTTCATTATTTCATAGTGTTGATGTCTTCATTATTATTCTACAATGTAGAAAATAGTACAAATAAAGAAAAACCCTTGAATGAGTAGGTTTACCCTGTCCCTGAGCCTGCCTGCCGTCCGGTACCATTGCCTCACCTCTGGTTACTGACCCCTGCCTGCCTTGACCTGTCTTTTGCCTGCCCTTATTGGATCATTAAACTATTGTTTATTCAACATGGTCTGCATCTGGGTCTTATCTTAAACTGATACACATGGCTAGTTGAATGATTGAGACAATGCTAAAACATCAATCCATGGGCAAGTCAGTGTTACATTTCAATTTGTGCCGAAATCAAAATGAAAGAAAATTTAGCAGGCTATGATTTTTAATGTGTTTGATGAAGTACCGTCTTTATTTTATTACTTATCGCTAATGACGTTTTTGGTGTACTTTTGTGCTTATCAATGCACAAGCACCTTTTTCCCCCAATACTATCAATAGTTTTGTATTAAGTCATACACAAGTTTCACTGTGCGTGACATTTCAAATGCATTTTGTCATTACTAATATGTAATGTGATAGATGTTTTAACATGACTATTTTTTAACACACAACAAATTTTATGAGTAACATATTGAATAAGTTGTCTTATTAGACAGGAGATGATGGCACAATCTTTGCAAGAAGGAGGGAATCTGATTAAATTGGACCCTTCATTCAGGATAAATGGAGTTAGCCCTGAGTTATCAAGCCTGGGAGCATGTTAGTTCTGAAGGATTTGTTGCCATAGATATTTACCTGGCTAAAAGGTGAACCACTTTTGTGGCACCGGTTATCCAGAGTTGAACTCAGAGTTGACCAAAGTTACCTCACTAACTCCTCAAAACACATACAGTACATACTATAGGGCTCTGGAGTTGCTGTACATGTTGACTTGGCGACATTATAGTGTATGGGGAGGATGCGATCACATATGATGACAAGCCCATAAGGCAGGTGTTTGCTACAATGAACCAACACAACTTGACAACTCATTGACAAGAAATTTCAACTTAGTGGGCCTTCACTTGTCATAGAAATTGCATCACTACAATGTCAATGCCATCCTGAATATCCCAGTCTGTCCTGAGGGATATACTATACTATACAGCTCAGGCATCATCCGTAGCCTGGCTTCCCTGTCAATGAATACATGACACTGGTGTTCACCACATTGAACCAACAAAACCTGACACTCATTGACAAAAAATGCCATCAACTTACTGGGCCTTCAAATATGATAGGACTTGCTCCAATGTCAATGCCATCCTGAATCTCCCAGAACTATCCTCAATAGGCCCACTTCACCATCAGTCCTCCCTTCAGGTAGTTACTACAAACAGAGACACCATGGAACTGGACTGCCACATGTCAGGAGGCCATTCATCAGCCAAAATGCCATCTGGAAAGTACTGGGGTGCATTGTCCTCATATGTACCTATTTTGCTACCACCCATGGCTGGCCAGCCCATGTGTTACCTGAACTGGACTCACATGTGAATGAGCTCTCATGTTGGGGTGACTTATACATTGGTCTGGGAAACTGCAGAAATCCCAATATCCCTTTAAAGACATATACCATCTATGGCAAATAGGATGGTCAAACTTAAACAAAGATACTGTATGTCATTGTGTATGGTGGCTGGAGATGTGTGCTCCTGAGCAAAGTACTTAACCCTAATTGCTCCTGTAAGTCGCTCTGGATAAGAGCGTCTGCTAAATGACAAAAAGGTTAACCTGAGATCACCCTCACCAGTTCTGTCCCAGACCATAATCACAGTTAATATTGGCCAAATTGTCATCCTACCTGATTTCCAAAGGAAAATGAAGTTATATAGAATGTGACCTGCAGGACATTTTTACCATATTCAACATAAAATTCTCCACCAGCAGGTCAATTAGGCATTGGAAAGATTTAAGGGCAGGTCTGTTTGTGCCAGCCCTTTCACAGACTTTCCTTTACAACCAGACTACTAATCATTCTACTACTACAACTAACCATTCCACTACTGGAGTATTCAAAGCATCATTTAGTCTGAGATAACATTATAGTTAGTCAATTGGGTCTCGTAGGCATGCAAGCTTCATCTGCTGAGTGCCTGCACCGTGGAGGCTGCACCCAACTGTTGTAGAATTGGAAACTGATCACCACACAGCCTTGAATACCCCAACAGTCATAAAGGAAGGATACTGGCCTTGTCGCTGCAGCTGGCCCAGAATGATCAGTAAGCTGTACAAGCTGGTCAGGCTCTAGAAATACTACCACCACTGGCTACTTTGTCTCCTCACCCTGTTAGGACACACTCATTTCCTGGTCACCTCAAAGACTTTGAATCAACCTTGCACACTTAGTTTCAGTAGGGAAAAGAGTGAAAAGGTTAGAGCCGAACATTTTGTTGTGTTACAGCCGGAAATAAAAATAATTTAAAAAAAAAAGTTTGTAGATATTTTTGCAAATTTATTCAAAATAAAATACAGAAATATCTAATTTAGATAAGCATTCACAACCCTGTGTCAACTTTGGCAGAGATTACAGCTGTGAGTCTTTCTGGGTATGTTTCTAAGAGCTTTGCACACCTGAATTGTACAATATTTGCCCATTACTGTTTTCAGAATTATTCAAGCTCTGCCACATCTTCAATTTAAGCCTACTAGAGAATGTGTGCCCTCAGGCCTGGACGGAAGCAAAAGTCATTTCGCTACCCAAGAATAGTAAAGCCCTCTTTACTGGCTCAAATAGCCGACCAATCAGCCTGTTACCAACCCTTGTGTTTGGCCAGATAATTGTGTTTGACCAAATACAATGCTATTTCAGCTTGCTTCTAGGGAAGGACACTCAACAAACACAGCACTTACACAAATGACTGATGATTGGCTGAGAGAAATTGATGATAAAATGATTGTGGGGGTTGTCTTGTTAGACTTCAGTGCAGCTTTTTTGACATTATCGATCATAGTCTGCTGCTGGAAAAACTGATGTGTTATGGCTTTACACCCCCTGCTATAATGTGGATAAAGAGTTACTTGTCTAACAGAACACAGAGGGTGTTCTTTAATGGAAGCCTCTCAAATATCATCCAGTTATAATCAGGAATTCACCTGGGTAGCTGTTTAGGCCCCTTGCTTTTAAATTGTTTTACTAACGACATGCCACTGACTTTGAGTAAAGCCAGAGTGACTATGTATGCGGATGACTCAACACTATACACGTCAGCTACTACAGCGACTGAAATGACTGCAACACTCAACAAAGAGCTGCAGTTAGTTTCAGAGTGGGTAGCAAGGAATAAGTTAGCCCTGAATATTTCTAAAACTAAAAGCATTCACTAAACACTCACTAAACACTAAACCTCAACTAAATATTTTGATGAATAATGCGGTAATTGAGCAAGTTGAGATGACTAAACAGCTTGGAGTAACCCTAGATTGTAAACTGTCATGGTCAAAACATGTTGATGCAATAGTAGCTAAGATGGGGAGAACAAATAATAAAGCGATGCTTTGCCTTCTTAACAACACTATCAACAAAGCAGGTCCTACAGGCCCTAGTTTTGTCACACCTTGACTACTGTTCAGTTGTGTGGTCAGGTGCCACAAAAAAATGACTTAGGAAAATTGCAATTGGCTCAGAACAGGGCAGCACAGCTGGCCCTTAGATGTACACGGAAAGCTAATATTAATAACATGCATGTAAATCTCTCATGGCTCAAAGTGGTGAAGAGATTGACTTCATCACTACTTTTATTTATGAGAGGTATTGACATGTTGAATGCACCGAGCTGTCTGTCTAAACCACTGGCACCCATGCATACCCCACAAGACATGCCACAAGAGTTCTCTTCACAGTCCCCAAGTCCAGAACAGACTATGGGAGGCACAAGGTACTACATAGAGCCATGACTACATGGAACTCTATTCCACACCAAGTAACTGACGCAAGCAGTAAAATTTGATTTAAAAAACAGATAAAAAACACCTTATGGAACAGCGGGGACTATGAAGCAACACAAACATTGGTACAGACACAAGCATATACACACATACACACACGGTAACATACGCACTATACATGCACATGGATTTAGTACTGTAGATACGTGGTAGTGGTGGAGTAGGGGCCTGAGGGCACAGTGTATTGTGAAATCTGTATATGTATTGTAATGTTTTTAAAATTGTATAAACTGCCTTAACTTCTCAGGGAGCAGCTCCCGAGGTGACGGTTTTGGAGAGCCTGGCGTGCCCAAAGTAAAATGCCTCCCATTCAGGCCCAGAAAATTCCTCCATTTTGGATGCTTTAGACCAGAGAAAAAGACCAAACAAGTGGGTCCCCCCTTGATGACAACAGTACCCAGGGCGCGCGCCCGAGAAGTCGCACAGTGTCTTATTTATCGTCGTTATTGATCAGTTTATATTCCGGTTGATTTATAATAGTAAATATACGTAAAAGTGTTCCTAAGGATACATTTAAAACTATGTTTGAATGTTCTTGGACAAGTTTATAGGTATAAGATGAACGAGTTCGCGCCACGTTTCAATGGACTAGTGGAGGCTGTCGTTTCTGACTATGACGCGCGAACCAAATGGAGATTTATGGATATAATACATTACTTTTTCTAACAAAAGAACCATGGATTGTCTTCGTTGGACACTTAGGATGACCTCAGCAGAAGTTCTTCAACAGGTAATTGATTTGTTTTCGCTGTGAAATGTGTTATGTGTGTGCCACGCTGGCTAATGAATTCATGGCTATGAGAAAGTATGTGAGGTGCTGCCCTCAAACAATCAAATGTAGTGCTTTCGCCGTAAAGCCTTTTTGAAATCTGACAACGCTGTGATATTGCCAAGAAACAGAGCTTTTGATGAGTATGAAACACTTGTATATTGGTGGATGTTTAATAATTCAACTTTGGGATTTTGAATTTGGCGCTTTACATTTTACCTGGTGGTGTCGGGAGTGGGTCGCTAGCGACCCACCGCTCCCTGTNGCTCCCGAGGTGACGGTTTTGGAGAGCCTGGCGTGCCCAAAGTAAAATGCCTCCCATTCAGGCCCAGAAAATAGGATATGCATATATTTAGTACCATTGGATAGGAAACACTCTGAATTTTCCAAAACTGTTAACCATTTGTCTGTGAGTGAAACAGAACGGATATGGCAGGCAAAACCCCGAGGAATTTCTGTCCTGGAAAAAGTGATTTTGACACATTGCTCATTTGGGAACCCCTCCCTCATGAAAATGACCATATAAGGGCATATGAATGCAGTACACGTCGCTTCCTTATGATGTCAACAGCCTCGAGACAGTGTATTTCTTCCATTTTGGATGCTTTAGACCAGAGAAAAAGACCAAACAAGTGGGTCCCCCCTTGATGACAACAGTACCCAGGGCGCGCGCCCGAGAAGTCGCACAGTGTCTTATTTATCGTCGTTATTGATCAGTTTATATTCCGGTTGATTTATAATAGTAAATATACGTAAAAGTGTTCCTAAGGATACATTTAAAACTATGTTTGAATGTTCTTGGACAAGTTTATAGGTATAAGATGAACGAGTTCGCGCCACGTTTCAATGGACTAGTGGAGGCTGTCGTTTCTGACTATGACGCGCGAACCAAATGGAGATTTATGGATATAATACATTACTTTTTCTAACAAAAGAACCATGGATTGTCTTCGTTGGACACTTAGGATGACCTCAGCAGAAGTTCTTCAACAGGTAATTGATTTGTTTTCGCTGTGAAATGTGTTATGTGTGTGCCACGCTGGCTAATGAATTCATGGCTATGAGAAAGTATGTGAGGTGCTGCCCTCAAACAATCAAATGTAGTGCTTTCGCCGTAAAGCCTTTTTGAAATCTGACAACGCTGTGATATTGCCAAGAAACAGAGCTTTTGATGAGTATGAAACACTTGTATATTGGTGGATGTTTAATAATTCAACTTTGGGATTTTGAATTTGGCGCTTTACATTTTACCTGGTGGTGTCGGGAGTGGGTCGCCCTCCCTGTCTAGTTAATTTTGCTGGACCCCAGGAAGAGTAGCTAAAGCAGCAGCTAATGGGGATCCATAATAAATACAATACAAAATTGGTTGTTGATCATTGCTAGACAACCATTTTCAAGTCTTGCTATAGATTTTCAAGCAGATTTAAGTGAAAACTGTAACTCGGCCACTCAGGAACATTCACTGTCTTCTAGGTAAGCAACTCCAGTGTAGATTTGGCCTTGTGTTTTAGGTTATTATCCTGCTGAAAGATGAATTAATCTCCCAGTGTCTGGTGGAAAGCAGACTGAACAGGTTTTTCTCTGGGATTTTGCCTGTGATTAGCTCCATTCCATTTATTTTTTATCCTGAAAAACTCCTCAGTCCTTAACTACAAGCATACCCATAACATGATGCAGCCACCACTATGCTTGGAAATATGGAGAGTGGTACTCAGTGTTGTAGTGAATTTGTGTTCAGGACCAAAAGTGAATTACTTTGCCAAATGTTTTGCCTTATTACTTTAGTGCCTTGTTGCAAACAGGATGCATGTTTTGGAATATTTGTATTCTTTACAGGCTTCCTTCTTTTCACTCTGTCAATTAGGTTAGTATTATGGAGTAACTACAATGTTGTTGATCCATCCTCAGTTCTCATATCACAGCAATTAAACTATGTAACTGTTTTAAAGTCATGATTGGCCTACTGGTAAAGGGGATATTCAATGTCTGCTTTTTTTCACCATCTACCAATAGGTGTCCTTCTTTGCAAGGCAATGGAAAACCTCCCTGGTCCTTGTGGTTGAATATGTGTTTGAAATTCACTACTCGACTGAGGGGTACAGAGATGAGGTACAGTTTTACTCTTGAACTAACAAAGAGGTTGAAGACTTATTGACTGAAGACATTTCAGTTTTTAGGTACATTTTTACTCCTGAACTAACAAAGGGGTTGAAGACTTATTGGCTGAAGACATTTCAGTGTCACGTGAAATAATGGAGGATTCAGTAGCGAGTGAAGTTCAACATTTATTGTAGCAATCCAGGAGATAGAGTAACAGGTTCAGGCGAAGAGATAGTGCAAGGAAGTGTCCGGGTCTTAGCAGCGCAGGGACTGAAGGGAAAACCCAATCCTCTGTATAGGTCAGTGTAGCGAAGAGGAATTCCCTGACTGTCAATCCAGAACGTGCCCCGCGTAGAATCTTCCACCGGAGAGAGAGCGAACGTAGAGTCCAACAGAGAACGGAACCATAGGAGACACAGCACTCAGTCTGGAGAGAAACACACGCACAGGAAAACAAGACAACGAACTGACAAACA
>QNTS01011207.1:6988-22769 GCA_003317085.1 Hucho hucho
GGGAGGGAGGATGTGATCAGAGGGAAGGGAGGAGGTGATCAGAGGGGAGGGAGGAGGGGGTCAGAAGGGAGGGAGGAGGTGGTCAGAGTGGAGGGAGGATGTGGTCAGAGGGGAGGGAGGAGGGGGTCAGAGGGGAGGGAGGAGGGGGTCAGAAGGGAGGGAGGATGTGGTCAGTAGGGAGGGAGGATGTGGTCAGAGAGGAGGGAGGATGTGGTCAGAGGGGAGGGAGGATTTGGTCAGAGGGGAGTAAGAAATACAGATACAAATTAAAATGTTTGTCCTTCAGCATTTCAACATTAATATGCAATGCCCAGAGTCACACACTCCCACACACCCAGTGAATAATAAGCAGTACATTACATTTTAGAGGATATGCTGCATTTAAAGCAGGTGAGTGTAGTGCTATGGGGGTCAGGGCTGTTTTCTCAGTAAACAACACAGAGTCTTACGGTCAGTACACGCCCAGCCTATACAGACAACACAACAGGGCTGTTTTCTCAGTAAACAACACAGAGTCTTACGGTCAGTACACGCCCAGTCTATACAGACAACACAACAGGGCTGTTTTCTCAATAAACAACACAGAGTCTTACGGTCAGTACACGCCCAGTCTATACAGACAACACAACAGGGCTGTTTTCTCAGTAAACAACATAGAGTCTTACGGTCAGTACACGCCCAGTCTATACAGACAACACAACAGGGCTGTTTTCTCAGTAAACAACATAGAGTCTTACAGTCAGTACACGCCCAGTCTATACAGACAACACAACAGGGAGTTGGAGTTAGACGACTATCCCTTTCAACACGTTTTTTGGATGTAAACAAAACATACACTGCAAAGTCTCTTAAAAAGACAGGGTGACTTTGAGTGCAGTTGCACCAAGCAAACAGATGGTGTAACTGCAATGTTTGGGTCTCTGTTTTTGCAGGTAAATGTATGGTATTTGCAGGTAAATGTATGGTATTTGCAGGTAAATGTATGGTATTTGCAGGTAAATGTATGGTATTTGCAGGTAAATGTATGGTATTTGCTTATAGATCAGTGAGTGGTGTGGTGGTGATGTGTTAGCATAACTATGGAATGATTAACAGTGTGACCTCTTGTGAAGAGAGGTATTTTGCCTACAGTATCCCACTGTGTTGCCATGGGTAATGCTGCATTGGGTCAGTCAGAGTCCTGCTCAGCACTTCTAGGATCAGTCTGTCAGACCCCTCTCAGGGCTGGACCACAGCTAGGACTCCTCACCTACACACTCAGATCTACTTATAAATAGTCAGTACCTGACGCCCCACTTCAACGAATGTGTCTGTGTGTGTAGCAGGATTTTAAATAGTCAATATCATCATAAAGTGTTATGAGAGATTAGGCAGAGTGCTTTCAGAATGTGATTGCCTGGTTTGAGCGTGATACATGATTGTGATGTTATTCCATTGAGTGACATTTTTCTGTTCATTGATCAAAACACAAAATCATCTCAGTTTTCTACTCATCTTCCTCTCCACCTGTTGTCTTTCAGATGTCAGCGTGGTTTGTCTGCCTGCTGCCTGCTGCTTGCCTCTGTTCTGTTCTCTCTGTTTCCTCCTTTTATACTCCGACCTGTCGTTTCCTCACTGTCTTCCTTCTCTTCTCTTCTTCTCCTCCTTCAGCAAAATGATAAAGGTCAGAATCGTTGACGATGAGGAGTATGAGAAAAACAAGACCTTCTACTTGGAGATGGCAGAGCCTCGCCTGATGGAGACCAATGACAGTAAAGGTGGGGGAGATAATCCTGGGGGGTACAGGTCGGGGGGTCAGACCCCTCTACCTCGACCTCTGATCCTGGGCCCGGCGTCCGCTGCACCGCACTACACTGCATGTTCACACCAGCAGGGGGCACCAGGAGGAGGCTGCTGTGTAGAGAGCGTTCATATCACCACAGGACAGAGTAGGACTGCCAGTTACACACACCAAGCAGCGGGCTCCTCGCCCACTCAGTGTGCCCTCAGCAGAAGTGAACGTGCAGCGGCCCACCTCGTGTCACCACCACCTCTCATTCCCACGACTGGTCATGTGTGTGTGTGTGTGTGATTGTGTGATTGTGTGTGTGTCCTTGTGCCTGTGCTTATGTGTGTGTGTTTAACATGCATGGTTCCAACTCCCCTACGTTGTTGTTTTGTGTCCCTGCAGGAAGACCATAGCCATTAAAATACTTGATCGTGAGGTGTATGATAAACACAGCTACTTCACCCTAGAGCTGCAGACGCCACACTGGAGAAGGAGAGGCCGGACAGGTGTGAGAGAGCTGACCAACTAAACACACTGGGGTTGGAGCTCACTTGGCTCCTCTCCTCTTGTCTTTTATCCTCTCCTCCTTTACTTTGTTACTTTCTTCCTCGCTTTTAGGTTCTAATCTGTTCTCCTTCTCCTCCAAAGTCTCTATTTGACTCAGTGTACTCGTACCTTTCCTCCCTCGCTCTCTCCCTCCTGGCTAACTGCGATTCTCACTTTGCTCAACTTCCGGTGTCCAATGGCCTTAACAATTCACGCCTACAAAGACAATGCTCGTCCAACTCTGTCCTCAAGGGCCCTAGTGCATTAGTGGACATATGCTTGACTAAAATGTTGCATTCTGATGATAGGATATTTATAGGATATCCTTCCCACCAAGTTTCTCTATCCCATATTCATTAGCAGGAATGACAGACGAAACAGTGGAGATAATGGTAGATATTAGATTGTTTTTACCACCCACCACTCCTGGCCAAAAGTGTGTGTGTGTGTGTGTGTGTGTGTGTGTGTGTGTGTGTGTGTGTGCGTGCGTGCGTGCGTGCGTGCGTGCGTGCGTGTGTGCGTGCGTTTATCGCCGCGTTTACGATACAACCTGATAAAGATTTGCGATACACTGATCAAAGAGTGAGGTTTAGTTTAATAAAACATGAATGCAGGATGAAGATCAAACCAAGGAACCCCCCAATCCTCTGGATCCACGACAAGCTGACAAGTCATAAAAGAAGATCAAAGTCTCGTTCAGTCTAACGATGCCAGATCCTTGAGAAAATACGATTCCATGGAAGCAATTTAATCTCTGCTTTCTCTGGAGTGAAGCTTTAAAATACTTCATTTTACAACAGGAGGAATATAATTCAACCTGTTAGTACAAAAGCACTGCCATAAACAGTGATGCTAAAGTATTTCCTATGTGTTTTAGTTTCATTGTCATAGAAGCTGGTGACTGCTGGGAGTTTTATGATCAAGCCTATTGGTCCCTCTAATGTCCCTTATGTCCTTCTGATTAAACCCACCAGGTTACCATCTAATGTCTCTTCTGTCCTTCTGAATAAACCCACCGGGTTACCCTCTAATGTCCCTTCTGTCCTTCTGATTAAACCCACCAGGTTACCCTCTAATGTCCCTTCTGTCCTTCTGATTAAACCCACCAGGTTACCCTCTAATGTCCCTTCTGTCCATCTGATTAAACCCACCAGGTTACCCTCTAATGTCCCTTCTGTCCATCTGATTAAACCCACCAGGTTACCCTCTAATGTCTCTTCCCACTTCCCAGCCTCCTCTGCTATGTGGTGATTATTGACCCTGGTTTCCCAGCCATGACCTGTTCTAGTCTGAACTAGGCAGCAGTGTGAGGGATATAGGGCCGAAGGCAGGAGGGGGAGGCTGTGGACTAATTATTATATTATAACGTTATCTTTTACAAGCGCGGGGTCTGTAACTACCGCTGAACCAGCTCAGTGCTGCTGGATCAATTCCTAATATAACAGTCAGCATGTTTGAGTTATGCTCCCCTGGAATGAGAAAAACAACAATCTGTTCTCATCCTAGCTGCATTGTGTGTGTGTGTGTGTGTGTTTTTATTTATTATTATAATGTTTTATTATTGAACCTTTATTTAACTAGGCAAGTCAGTTAAGGACAAATCCTTATTTACAATGACAGCCTACCAAAAGGCAAAATGGGGCTGGCATAAAAAAAAAATATATATATATATATAGGACAAAACACACACCACAACACTACACAAAGAGAGACCTAAGACAACAACATACCATGGCAGCAACACATGACAACACAGCATGGTAGAAACACAACATGGCAGCAACATGGTAGCAACACAACATGGCAGCAGCACAAAACATGGTACAAACATTATTGGGCACAGACAACAGCAGAAAGGGCAAGAAGGTAGAGACAACAATACATCACGCAAAGCAGCCACAACTGTCAGTAAGAATGTCCATGATTGAGTCTTTGAATGAAGAGATTGAGATAAATCCGAGCACTGAAGGTGATCCTTGGTAAAGATTGCCACTCCCCCACCTTTGGAAGATCTGTCTTGACGAAAAAGGTTATAACCAGAAAGGTTAACATCAGTGTTCAAAACACTCTTTCTTAACCACATCTCAGTAATGACCAACACATCTGGATTGGAGCTGTGAACCCACACTTTCAATTGATCCATTTTAGGTAATAAGCTTCTAGTGTTAACGTGCAGAAAACCCAGGCTTTTACGAGAGCAGAAATCAGTGAAGCAGATATCAGAGAACAAGTCAGACTTGGGGCTATCAACAGTAGATGGGCCAGGGTGTACATGCACATTTCCAGATATGTCTGTGTCTATGAGTGCATGTGTATGTATGTGCATTCTTGTGTGTGTGCGTGTGTGTGTGTGTGTGTCTGTCTGCACTTGTGATTATGTGTGTGTCTCTACTGACACAGTCCATGAATCCCCAGAAAGCCTCTGGAGGGAGCGATCAGCAATAATGGGCGATGACTGACTGACTGAGCCCAACAAGCAAACAGTAATTACTGCTCCCACCAACACCCCACCAACACCGTTAGCACAGCTAGCTCCGTTAGCATCATTAGCCTCCACTCATGTGAAGGGAGACTGAGGAGACACAGTGTTTTAAGGCGAGTGGAGAGGTAAACAGCTATAGTCCCTGAAGTAGCTCCGCTTCCCCCTGACAAACACAGCCGCTAATTAACGTGAAACTCTGATTGCCTGAGAGGAAAACAAAACCAAAACAAGATTTAAGGCTGGCAACATGTTTAGCTCTCTCAATCTTTGTGCATCATGGAGATAAGGTTTGATTTTATAGCCAGGAATTTGGCAGCGCTTAATGTGATATACTTAGAACTAAGTACAGTACTACTTCAAATATTTGCAATCAAAACTCTGCCAAAGAAAGAGAACTGGAGTTGAGTGAAACAATGTTTTCCTGAAATGTAACCTACGTTTACTCAAACACAAATATGTCTGATATGATTTACCTTGTATACTTACCGCACAATAGCAAGGCATTAAGACAAAGACAGACAAGCAGTCAGGTAGTCAGGCACTCAGGCAGTCAGGCAGACAGACAGTCAAGCAGTCAGGCAGACAGACAGTGTGGCCCTCCAAAGAGCCCTAGACCCCAGGCCCCACAATCTCTCCCAGTATTCCTCTCTCTCTGTCTCTCTGTCTGAGTGAGTGATCCGTGCTGACAACAGCCTGGCCTGGGGTCTCAGAGCTGCATGTGACTGGGGTCTCAGAGCTGCATGTGACTGGGGTCTCAGAGCCGCATGTGACTGGGGTCTCAGAGCTTCATGTGACTGGGGTCACAATTTCTTTCAAGTGCCCTGTGAGTGTCTTCATTCTGAATAGAAGTTTGTGTGTGTTAAAGTAGTGCTGTTAAACTAGTGTCTGGAGGGCTTGTGGCTAATGAATGCCGTAATTATCTTCTCCTAGTGACAGGTCTCTAGAAAAAGACAAGTGAACATCTGGCATCTATAAGAGCCACATTGACACTCTGGTATGTGTCGCATGTACTGAGCTAATTAGACTTAAAATATGTGGGTTCATTAATTACACTAAGACTATGTTGATGACATGTGTAATGTAAATATGCATTTACCCTGTGTATGTGAGATTTGTAAATATGTGGGTAGAGCGGTAGACTAATTACAGCAGGCACATTACAGAGACAGGGATGGTAAATGTTTATATCTATGGTTAATTGGCTAGACTGAAGATGGAGTTTTAGTTAGAGTCGCTCTCAGCCCTCCAGGAATAGTCTCACACCACACGCTTGTTCATACTGGACATATCAGTCTGGAAGGGTTGACATTGGCTTAAAGGGGCAATCAGCGATTTAAAGAATAACACATTCTATTTCCAGCCCATTTCGGTAAAAAGGTGAGGGATGGGGCTGGAGAAATGAAATCAAATTCATATACAGAGCTATGGATGCAAGGACTGACCATCCATGATATCCAAATTATAGTTTTAACCATGTTTTGAGGCTATACAGTATTTGTTTACATTTACTTTTTTACAAACATTGAGGTGAAACAAGCTTATATTTTGGGTTCTGATGGGGTACGACAGTTGAACTAAGCTCACGAGGCACAAGAGTCAATTAATCAATCATTTAATTCATTTATAAGTCCAAAAATTGATGTATCAACTGCAGATTGCCCCTTTAAGACCTCATCCACTGAAGAACTTTGTGAAAATAAAACGCTCTGAAAAAACTGTAGCCATCCATCAAGGGCAATCACAGTGTGATAGCATTGTTACTGTACTGTTCTCAAATTCACCTAATCTCGGCAGCAATAGCCATTATTAAGAATGAAATTCTGTAACACTCCCTCTGCTACAGTGCATGTGAAGTGTGCAAACCCTCTCTGAAAGGTCACAGAACACTACCGGCTGTCAGGCTTGTGTGCGTACTGGAGCGAAATCAGGTGCAGGAGAGCAGAGAGTAGTGAACAGGCACACACTTTAATAGACCAGAGGAAAACAAACAGAAATAAATATAACTGTGTCAAAAATCCTCCATAAAATGTCCAAAGGTGCAAAAGCCAGATACCACTAATACAAAGTGTAAACAATAAACCACTTTGAAATAAACAACACGGAAAAACAGCACACTAGACTAACGTGTCAAATATCAACTGACACGTAACACAAAACAATTCCACACAAAGACATGATGGGGAACAGAGGAATACATACATGCAGTGATGATTGGGAAATGAAAACCAGGTGTGCAGGGAACAAGACAAAACAAATGTATCAATGAAAAATGGAGCGGCGATGGCTAGAAAGCCGGTGACGTCGACCGTCGAACGCCGCCCGAACAAGGAGAGGAGCCGACTTCGGCTGAAGTCGTGACACCGGCTCTCCACAGTAAAGTCTTGATATTCTGCCCTCTATAGTTTGGGAGAGTACCTGTACTGGATGAATATCATTAAAAACTCTACAACATCCACATTTTTATTGAATATAATATAGATGTTATCAAGCCTCAAAATGCTCCAGCTAACCCAGGACATGGAACAGATGATGTTCAGACAGCCTCTTAACGGTGAGTGTCACCTGAAGAAGAATAGAATTCTATTGTTTTCACTAAGCCTCATCCCTGCAGTCAGATAGGCAGTGGATGCAGTCTGACTCTAGGTGACAGGTTGGGCTCTGTTTGACTCTTATGGAGAATATCTACTTTAAAAAGCTAAACGAGTGATATAGCTCAGTCTATACAGAACCAAATGAGAGCATTCTGTGGACTGGGTGGTTCTGGACATTCACAGGCACAGACCCTAGGTCATCTAGAGACTGGTAAGAGATCTTGTTACACCCCTCTCCAGCTACGCCCGCCTTCTCCTCAATCTGTTTAGGTGTTTTATGTTCTCCTCTGAAATCAGATGATCAAAGCATGGCCACCTAACCTCTCGATGGTCCACAGCTGGCAGCTCACATTAAGCCTTCTGCATTCTTCCTCCCAAAGAAAAAGAAGAGCGTGAATAGCTTTCCCAAAAAGGCAAATCTGCACAGTTTGAACTCCACATGTCTAGAGAAGTTGAAGAAGCAGTGACCGAAACACAATGAACACACAGTTTTACACAACAGAGAAACACAATGAACACACAGTTTTACACGACAGAGAAACACAATAAACACACTGATAGTTTTACACAGGCATAGAGAGAAAGAAGATAGGAGTAGAACCAATGAAAAACAGGCAAAGAGAGAAAGAAGATATGAGGAGGACCAATGAAAAACAGGTCAAGAGAAAGAAGATAGGAGGAGAACCAAGGAAAAACAGGCAGAGAGAGAAAGACACAGGAGGCATAACCAAACTCTCCCGGGATGTCCAGTGTATGATTGAGAGCGACTGATATAGAATACACAGCGTTCCTCCATCCCTCACCAGAACATTCTGCCAGGGTCAGTCAGACGTATTCTGCAGTGGTACGGTGCGGTAACCGCCACTCTGAGGAAGGGGATGGATAACAAGGTTACTGAGGCAGTAGTAATTACACCCGAGACTCACCTCTCCTTTAATTGAGTTCATCAAGTCACTCGTTAACACCAGCCTCTCATGGTAGGTGAGGCTAAATGCTGTTCAGCTGGCGTGATTTGGACCCGGAGACCGTTTTGTAGCATTTTCAGCCATATCAGTCAGTAGTAGGCTGCGTTGAGCTGCACCGGTTAAGACATTTTGAAAGCATATTTATTTATCCAGATTGTCGCTGTAAAATTAAGAATGTAATTGTTCTTGTGGTACATAATCAAGGCAAGCATATACAGTACAAACATGGTTAGTTACCGAGCCATACTAAAGCACCCTAAGTAATGGAAAAAGCAGCTCCAATATCCTCCTCCACAGTCTTTGATCCTGATTTGGCCCCTTTACTTCCACCCTCCTCAGGTTGCGCCAGTGTGACTGGGTTTGAATGGTGGGGCGACGGAGGGGAACGAATGGCATTGGAGCTGATGCTAATCCACAATGCACTGCTCTGCTGTGAACTGAAAATGGCCTTCTGAATGGTTCCCCTCACACCAAATCAGATCACTGCACCGGGCTGTGTGACAGTGGTGGTTCTACATTACCGCCACACACCCCATAGAGTGAGAGAGAAATAGAGAGATGGAAAGAGAGAGAGAGAGAGAGAGAGATGGAAAGAGAGAAAGAGAGAGAGAAGGGGGAGAGAGAAAGAGAGAGATTTAAAGAGGGAGTGAGAAAGAGAGCGTAGAGCCAATAGAACCCTGTGTGGTTTGTATTACATAATAGCAGGTGATGTTCCAATAGTCATACCCAGTCTCCAAGACATTTTATCATCATCATTTTGGATTTGAATTCACATGGTTTAATAGGACTCACAAGTCACAGTAGTCCTATAGCTTCTCACTACAAAGTCATGTCAGCTTACAGTGATATCATCATGGGTATATGTGTTCAGAGGGGTGAAAACTAGGTCATGGTATGACATGACATCTTCCTCTCACAACTTGACACGTTTTATAGTATAGTGACAGAACATCCTTCCAGCCTCACCGAGCGCATGTAGAATGTTGTAGAACACTGTACATGAATACAACAATGGCTTGCTGGCTTTGAAGAACTTGCTGTTTGATCTTGATTTTGTAAGCTTGTGGTGGAGGTTTTCTGTCCTAACTCTCCCCTCCCTCCACTCTTAGAGGGTGGCAGGTAGCCTAGCAGTTAGCGCATTGGGCCAGTAACCGAAAGGTTGCTGGTTTGACTACTCGAGTCGACAAGGTGAAACATCTCTCGATGTGCTCCAGGGGTGGCGTATTACTGTGTCTGACCCTGTAAAACAACACATTTCACTGCACCAATCCAGTGTAAATGACTCTAAAACCTTGTTTATGTTTTAGCTATACACTGTGAACAGACGATCGCAGCAACATAGCATTATTGCATTACATTGCTCACCCAGCTGCACAGGCATTCAGGTCGCCACAGTAATGTTGTAGATAATGACCTGGACTCCAAAAACACACACAACACCCCCTCATGATAATAACACAGTGGAAAATACCTCAGCAAATAGGCCTTTAACATCTAATTATTTAACCACACTTGACAAGATCTGATGAAATCAAGTCATAATGAACTTCCCTCTTTTATGTAACATTGGAGGGATACTATAAGGTCTAGACTGACTGCATAGCTTAATGATGGATGTACTGTACACTCACCCAACATGGCTTATTTTTTTGTCTTGTTATTAATTGTCCTATTTGTTTCAGTTACACCCAAATGCGTTCCTGTGGATTTGAAGGGCCCTTTAAAGGGATACTTTGGGATTTAGGCAATTACGTTTTGTTCCTACTTACCCAAAGTCAGACGAACTCATGGATAACATGTCTCTGGGTGAAGGAAGATGAAGGTAGCATATCGTTAGCTTAGCGCAATTGCTGGAAGTCTCTAGGAACAACTAGCCAGCTCCTCTCAAAAGCAGGGAAATATACCTTCTAACTACTCCAAAGCTGGGTGGTTGGTCATTTATAGTCTTACAAAGCTATACAGTCATCAATATTTTATAAATGGGTTAATTTTTATGATAATCATAAGAAAAGAGATTCTATCCACTTCCTCATTCTGTCCCGTTGTCGAATAGAGATGTATAGCACTGTTGTATCTGTCTCAATTGCACTCATGCACTCACAGACGCCATAATGGGATGCAACGTCCCATTATGGCGTCTATCTTACAGACAGGAGAGTGGGAGAGAGAGATGGAAAGACAGAGAGAGAGAGGGTACTCCAGATTGGACTGTCACCACCGGAGAAATGGCATTGTTCCCCAAGTGACACTTCACTCTTGATAATGTGTTCCTCCTCCATCTTTACTGATGACTATGGGTCTAAGCTCTATCAGACCCCTGGTCAACGGTCCAGTCATGTACAGTCCCTGCATGCGCATTTACCAAGGGGAAGAGTTTTATTTTTTAAATAAAGGCAACCCGTAGATTGACTCAACCCTTTACTAATAATGATAAGAACTAGTTTCCCTCACAGCCATAATGACACCACATCATAAATAGCTACCTACAGCACTAGCTGAAGAATGCTGCAATATGTTGTTGTTTTTTCAAGTCAAGCACCCAAGTCTTCCTCAAATAGTGGTCAAAGGTGTATGCTGGGAGGACTGCATAGCCGTATTGGTTCTACGCTACATATACATCAGAATGGACACCTCTTCAAATTAGTGGATTTGGCTATTTCAGCCACACTCGTTTCTGACAGGTGTATAAAATCGAGCACACAGCCATGCAATCTCCATAGACAAACATTGGCAGTAGAATGGCCTTACTGACTTACAACGTGGCACCGTCATAGGATGCCACCTTTCCAACAAGTCCTGCCCTGCTAGAGCTTCCCCGGTCAACTGTAAGGGCTGTTATTGGGAAGTGGAAACGTCTAGGAGCAACAACAGCTCAGCCGCGAAATGGTAGGCCACACAAGCTCACAGAACTGGACCGCCAAGTGCTGAAGCACCTAGCATTTAAAATCGTCTGTCCTCGGTTGCAACACTCACTACCAAGTTCCAAACTGCCTCTGGAAGCAACGTCAGCATCATAAGTGTTTGTCGGGAGCTTATTGAAATGGGTTTATGTGGCCGAGCAGCCTAATTATTTAGATTTTTTTATTGAACCTTTATTTAACTAGGCAAGTCAGTTAAGAACAAATTCTTATTTACAATGACAGTCTGCACCGGCCAAACCCGGACGATGCTGGGCCATTTGTGTGCCACCCTATGGTACACCTCAAGCATTGCGATAGAGTGCCTTAGATCGCTGCGCCACTCGGGAGCCGCATGCGCATTGCCAAGCGTCGGCTGGAGTGATGTAAAGCTAACCACCATTGGACTCTGGAGCAGTGGAAATGCGTTCTTTGGAGTGATGAATCACGCTTCACCAACAGGAAGTCAGACGGACAAATCTGGGTTTGACAGATGAATCTGTGCTTCCAACTTTGTGGTAACAGTTTGAGGAAGGCCCTTTCCTGTTTCAGCATGACAATGCCCCCGTGCACAAAGCAAGGTCCATACAGAAATAGTTTGTCAAGATCGGTGTAGAAGAACTTGACTGGCCTGCAAAGAGCCCTGACCTCAGCTCCATCAAATACCTTTGGGATGAATTGGAACGCCGACTGCGAGCCAGGCATAATCTCCCAACATCAGTGCCCGACCTCACTAATGCTCTTGTGGTTGAATGGAAGCAAGTCCCCGCAGCAATGTTCCAACAGCTAGTGGAAAGCCTTCCCAGAAGAGTGGAGGCTGTTATAGCAGCAAAAAAGGGGGACCAACTCCATATTAATGCCCATGATTTTTGAATGAGATGTCCGACGAGCAGGTGTCCACATACTTTTGGTCATGTAGTGCATTTTATTTACCTTCGGTGTGTGGAGCTTGTTTGGATCAGTATTCTGTCTCTCCGTAGGGAAAACCGATGTTGGTTGTCACACGTTTTACTCTTGTGTGAATTTCTCAACACCAGTATATCTTACAATACTCGTTTCAACATGAATAGGAAGACCTCATGTCTTATTCCAACATGGAGTTATAAGCCATCAAACACACTCGGTCCACTTGTGACAACCAGACCCATCATGGGGTTGGTTGTCACACAGTATGGGGTTGGTTGTCACGGCATGGCCCATTCCCATAGTAATCCCATTTCCCTTGTTGGGAACGTGGAAGGCCACCTCTCTTAGTGATCAATGTGGTGTGGAGGTGGTCGGCGATGAAGAGGGAAGGGGGAGTGGAGATTCGGAGCTAAACAGCTTTCACTGTCACCTGTTCAATTACCTATTATTATTCTGGGGGATAGGAACTGTAATGGTTGGAATCATGTTATTCTTGTTGAAATTACAATTTAGTCTGGATGTCACAGATATTTTTGCTCTCCATAACTTACCTGGCTAAATAAAGGTTACGTAAACAAATATATGTGCAGAAAAAGCAAGTAAGCATCTTTTACTCCATAATGAACCACCTTGGTGAACCACCATGTCTGTGGCTTCCACAATATTACTACACAACATGTCAGTTGTCATGGGTGTCAATTACAAAGTTGTTCTTCTGTCTCACAGCTACAGAGGTGGCTGTGAAGGAGGTGGAAGAGGAGACGCCACTGACAGAAGTGGATGATGAGGACCAACGCATCGCTGATATGGGCCGACCCACGCTGGGGGACCACGTCAAACTTGAAATCATCATTGAGGAATCCTACGAGTTTAAGGTGTGTGCTCGTGTGTTTGTGCATTTGTGTTTGTGTGTGGGTGTGTTTGTGTGTGTTATTGTGTGTGTGCGTGCGCATGCCCCTCTTTCACCCACACACACTCTTCAGACAAACAGAGATGTGATTGTCATGAATATTAAGAAGTGTGCGTGTGTGTGTGTGCACGCAAATGGGCATGCTCCTTGCTCCCTTTCTCTCCCACACTCTCTTCAGACAGTCATCGACTGATAGGTGGGTGCTTGTGAGCACTTGACGGATCGTGTGCTGTTCTTACTGGAGTGGCTCTCACTGTGAGGTTGGGTGGGAGGCTGGGGGAGGGAGGGGGCCCATGGATCCCATAGCTGGCTGCAGTACTTTCTATCCTGGGGGGGCTGGAGAGTTGAATTGCCTCTAACCTCAGAGAGTCATAGCAAGTGGATGCGTTGAAAGAGTTTATACTTTCAGACAGTAGTCTGCAACTTTTCTGTTCTAAGATTAACGTCAAGCAAGACCCAGAATCTGGGGCTGCCAGATAGGGCAGAGGAAGTAGGTGATTTGCAGATAGTATAGGATCCCTCTCTCCCGCCTCAAACCAACACACCTAGCTAGGGTTTCGACAGTAGGTGAATTCAGGATAGTCAGGAAAGTGTATTTCTATTTCTCTAAACATTAATACATTATCTTAGAGACCGTAGCAGAGCTGGGGGAGAATAGTGTACTAGTCCATTTCTGCATAAACCTGAGCACAGACATCCCAACATTTACATTACAAAGCTTCAGTCAACTCAATTACCATTTAAGTTTAATTCTAAAGAAAATAAGTATTGGATTTTCCTTCTGATGGTGAGGGAAGAGAGATTGGGATGGAGGTATGGAGGGAAGGAGGAGAGGGGTGTTATCCAGCTGTCATCCCAGGAGCTAGCTAATAGATTCCTCTGAAAGAAAGGATGGAGGAAGGGATGGTTCGAGGATGAGGAGGGGTGTCCTTCTGGATCTATGCGTACTTTGATGAGGCTTGATTTCCTGAGCGTGCTCTAGGAACGCCTGCTGCTGTCCTCTGGGAACCAACCTTTATCAAAGAGAGGGATGCAGCTACAGGCCCATTAAGGGACTGAACCTCCCGTCTATTTCCCCCTGGCCTATGACATCATCACATAGCTCCTGAGGACTGGCTCTTGGCTACTGTAGCTGTTACATGCCATGGCCTTGAGGCAGGAATTACAATACTCAAGCTCTCTACACAGACTTCACTCTCCTTGTTAATTCTTAATACATGATTATTACAGAGCAAATACATATGTTTTAAGGACAGAAACAGTTATGATAATGTGTCCTATACAGTGGGGCAAAAAAGTATTTAGTCAGCCACCAATTGTGCAAGTTCTCTCACTTAAAAAGATGGGAGAGGCCTGTAATTTTCATCATAGGTACACTTCAACTACGACAGACAAAATGAGGAAAACAAATCCAGAAAATCACATTGTAGGATTTTTAATGAATTTATTTGCAAATTATGGTGGAAAATAAGTATTTGGTCAATAACAAACAAGCAAGATTTCTGGCTCTCACAGACCTGTAACTTCTTCTTTAAGAGGCTCCTCTGTCCTCCACTCGTTACCTGTATTAATGGCACCTGTTTGAACTTGTTATCAGTATAAAAGACACCTGTCCACAACCTCAAATAGTCACACTCCAAACTCCACTATGGCCAAGACCAAAGAGCTGTCAAAGGACACCAGAAACAAAATTGTAGACCTGCACCAGGTTGGGAAGACTGAATCTGCAATAGGTAAGCAGCTTGGTTTGAAGAAATCAACTGTGGGAGCAATTATTAGGAAATGGAAGACATACAAGACCACTGATAATCTTCCTCGATCTGGGGCTCCACGCAAGATCTCACCCCGTGGGGTCAAAATGATCACAAGAACGGTGAGCAAAAATCCCAGAACCACACGGGGGGACCTAGTGAATGACCTGCAGAGAGCTGGGACCAAAGTAACAAAGCCTACCATCAGTAACACACTACGCCGCCAGGGACTCAAATCCTGCAGTGCCAGACGTGTCCCCCTGCTTAAGCCAGTACATGTTCAGGCCCGTCTGAAGTTTGCTAGAGAGCATTTGGATGATCCAGATGAGGATTGGGAGAATGTCATATGGTCAGATGAAACCAAAATAGAACTTTTTGGTAAAAACTCAACTCGTCGTGTTTGGAGGACAAAGAATGCTGAGTTGCATCCAAAGAACACCATACCTACTGTGAAGCATGGGGGTGGAAACATCATGCTTTGGGGCTGTTTTTCTGCAAAGGGACCAGGACGACTGATCCGTGTAAAGGAAAGAATGAATGGGGCCATGTATCGTGAGATTTTGAGTGAAAACCTCCTTCCATCAGCAAGGGCATTGAAGATGAAACGTGGCTGGGTCTTTCAGCATGACAATGATCCCAAACACACCGCCCGGGCAACGAAGGAGTGGCTTCGTAAGAAGCATTTCAAGGTCCTGGAGTGGCCTAGCCAGTCTCCAGATCTCAACCCCATAGAAAATCTTTGGAGGGAGTTGAAAGTCCGTGTTGCCCAGCGACAGCCCCAAAACATCACTGCTCTAGAGGAGATCTGCATGGAGGAATGGGCCAAAATACCAGCAACAGTGTGTGAAAACCTTGTGAAGACTTACAGAAAACGTTTGACCTCTGTCATTGCCAACAAAGGGTATATAACAAAGTATTGAGATAAACTTTTGTTATTGACCAAATACTTATTTTCCACCATAATT
>QNTS01011208.1:11620-24720 GCA_003317085.1 Hucho hucho
TCTCTCTCTCTCTCTCTCCACAGTGATCTGAACTACTGAGCTACATGTCCAGGGATGCATTTTCCATTCTCCACTCCCAGTCATGGATTTTTTTTTAAATGATGGAGACTCCCTACAGCCAAATGTTTACACCAATCCAATGCTTTTATATTACAGTACTAGAAATGTATTCCTACAGGAGGGGGTGTAATATCTTACAGAGTGACTTAATTGATTGGTTGATTGATTTGATATCACTGATTGGTCAGAGATACTCCCCCTGCTGTCCCAGGTGTGAATCTCTGCTGTGTGCCTTCTAGGCAGAGTTGCAAAAGGAAAAAGCCATATCTCAGACTGGCCAATAAAAAGGAAAGATTAAGACGGGAAAAAGAACACAGACACTGGACGGAGGAACTCTGCCTAGAAGGCCAGCATCCCGGAGTCGCCTCTTCACTGTTGACGTTGAGACTGGTGTTTTACGGGGTACTATTTAATGAAGCTGCCAGTTGAGGACTTGAGAGGCGTCTGTTTCTCAAACTAGACACTCTAATGTACTTGCAAAAGGTGTTGCTGTATAAAGTGCATTCGGAAAGTATTCAGACCCCTTGACTTTTTCTACATTTTGTTACGTTGCAGCCTTGTTCTAAAATGGGTTTAATTTAATTTTATCTCCAATCTCTTCATTCAAAGACTCAAATCACGGACACTCTTACTGACAGTTGTGGCTGCTTTGCGTGATGTATTGTTGTCTCTACCTTCTTGCCCTTTGTGCTGTTGTCTGTGCCCAATACACACACACACACACACTGGGTCAGTTCACACACTGGGTCAGTTCCTATCCAATAATGTTTGTACCCTGTTTTATGCTGCTACCATGTTGTGTTTCTACCATGTTGTTGTCATGTTGTGTTGCTACCATGCTGTGTTGTCATGTGTTGCTGCCATGCTATGTTGTTGTCTCAGGCCTCACTTTATGTAGTGTTGTGGTGTCTCTCTTTATGTAGTGTTGTGTTGTCTCTCTTTATGTAGTGTTGTGGTGTCTCTCTTTATGTAGTGTTGTGGTGTCTCTCTTTATGTAGTGTTGTGGTGTCTCTCTTTATGTAGTGTTGTGGTGTCTCTCTTTATGTAGTGTTGTGGTGTCTCTCTTTATGTAGTGTTGTGGTGTCTCTCTTTATGTAGTGTTGTGTTGTCCAATCAAGTTGTAGAAACATCTCAAGGATGATCAATGGAAACAGGACGCACCTGAGCTCATTTTCAAGTCTCATAGCAAAGGGTCTGAATACTTATGTAAATAAGGTATTTCTGTTGGTTTTTTTTGTTATAAATTTAAAACCTGTTTTCGCTTTGTCATTATGGGGTATTGAGTGTAGATTGACGAGGGGAAAACATTTTTTTTTCATCCATTTTAGAATAAGGCTGTAACGTTACAAAATGTGTAAAAAGTCAAGGGGTCTGAATACCTTCCCGAATGCACTGTATGTACAGTGTGGTGTCCCTCAGGGCAGTTGCCTCGGGCCATTACTCTTCTCTATTTTTAACAAATATTCTACCACTTGTCTTACAAGAACCTAAAATGACTATGTATGCTGATGATTGCGCACATCAGCACCTACAGCCTCTCAGCAAGGGGTTACAGTCAGTGTCCGGATGGGGTAATTAACAATAAACTGGTCTTTAAAATACATCTAAAACTGAAGATATTGTATTTGGTTCAAAACATTCTCTTAGACCTCAACCTCAACTGGAGTTGTGTATAATGTGTGTGACCATTGAAACAAGTTGGGAAAAAAGCCAAACTCCTAAGAGTAACATTGGAGGGTCAGTTATCATTGGTCAAGTCATATTGACAGAGTTGTTGTGAGTTATAAAGTTATAGAGTTATAAAGAGTTATAGAGTTATAAAGTTATAGAGTTATAGAGTTATAAAGTTAGAGTTATAAAGTTATAGAGTTATAGAGTTGTACATTTATAGAGTTATAGAGTTATAGAGTTATAGAGTTATAAAGTTATGTAACGTCCAGGCCTGAGTGTTCGGGCTGGAGTGTTTAGTTTTGGTGTAGGGTTTCTTCTGTTCTAGGGTGTGTATTTCTATGTTGGGGTAATGGTTCCCAATTAGAGGCAGCCGAGTCTCGTTACCTCTAATTGGGAACCATATATATGTTTGGGGTTTGCACTTAAGTTTTGTGGGTTATCGCCGTCAACGGCGATACTCTCCTGGCTGGGCCCAGCCAGGAGAGTATCGAGACTCAGCTGCCTCTAATTGGGAACCATTACCCCAACATAGAAATACACACCCCTAGAACAGAAGAAACCCCTACACCAAAACAAAACTAAACACTCCAGCCTGAACACTCAGGCCTGGACGTTACAAAGTTATAGAGTTATAAAGTTTTGACACAAAGATCCAACGGTGCTCAGGTTGTTCAGGCTCTGATTACTGTCCAGTTAATATGGTCAGGTGCAGCGACGCAAGACTGCAGCTGGCTCAGAACACCTTGCCTTTATTTATCGTTACCTTTTATTTAACCAGGCAAGTCGGTCAAGAGCAAATTATTACTTTCAATGACGGCCTAGGGAACCGTGGGTTAACTGCCTTGTTCAGGGGGCAGAACGACAGATTTTTACCTTGTCAGCTCAGGGACTTGCAACTTGCAACCTTTACGGTTACTAGTCCAACGCTCTAGCCACTAGGCTACCCTGCCGCCCCTTTTAACTGCACATAGAGAACTAACATCGACAACATGCATGACAGGCTCCAAAGTTGAGGAGAAATGGACTACTTCTCTTCCACTATTTAAGAAACATTTGTGTGTTGAAATTGCCACATGTATATTTTTTTAATATTTTTTTATTCTACCTTTATTTAACTAGGCAAGTCAGTTAAGAACAAATTCTTATTTATAATGACGGCCCTAGGGAACCGTGGGTTAACTGCCTCGTTGAGGGGCAGAATGACAGATTTTCTTACCTTGTCAGCTCAGTGGTTCGATCAACAAACCTTTCGGGTTACTGGCCCAACGCTCCAACCTAATATAATCTATTAGCGTACACATCAACCAGACGCACATCCCCACCAGACACGCCACTATGGGTTTCAGGTAGGCCAGTTGACTAACAAGTTCTCATTTTACAACTGCGACCTGGCCAAGATAAAACAAAGCGGTTCGACACAAACAACAACACAGAGTTACACATTGGAGTAAAACAAACATACAGTCAATAACACAATAGAAAACTACGTACAGTGTGTGCAAATGAGGTAAGATAAGGGAGGTAAGGCAATACATAGACCATAGTGGCGAAATAATGACAATTTAGCAATTAAACGCTAACTTGAAAGGTAACACTGATCCTGTGGTCCAATAGGAATTAAAGGTAACACTGATCCTGTGGTCCAATAGGAATTAAAGGTAACTCTGGTCCTGTGGTCCAATGGGAATTAAAGGTAACACTGGTCCTGTGGTCCAATAGGCATTAAAGGTAACTCTGGTCCTGTGGTCCAATAGGAATTATGGTAACTCTGGTCCTGTGGTCCAATAGGAATTAAAGGTAACTGTCCTTTAATAAATCTAATCTATAATCATTTTAGCAGCAGCTAGGTTGAGTCTGAGTGGGTAGAGACCTGTGGATGGGATTAGGGTTGTGAGAGTTGAGTCTGAGTGGGTAGAGACCTGTGGATGGGATTAGGGTTGTGAGAGTTGAGTCTGAGTGGGTAGAGAGCTGTGGATGGGATTAGGGTTGTGAGAGATGAGTCTGAGTGGGTAGAGACCTGTGGATGGGATTAGGGTTGTGAGAGATGAGTCTGAGTGGGTAGAGAGCTGTGGATGGGATTAGGGTTGTGAGAGATGAGTCTGAGTGGGTAGAGACCTGTGGATGGGATTAGGGTTGTGAGAGTTGAGTCTGAGTGGGTAGAGAGCTGTGGATGGGATTAGGGTTGTGAGAGATGGGTTCTTCAGAATGGTGAGAGGGTTTGATTTAAAAGGTTGTGTTCATGCCATGGATGCACCATAATCCACATAAAGCCTACAACCCCTTCCCTTCGCATAATGCACCATGGTCATACAGCTGGTACATTAACACCCATAAAACCACCCGTAACACTGCTTATAACGCCCCTACACACTATAACAGCATTTAACAGCCCCGAGTCGCCCCCCCCCCCCTCCTCTCCCTCCTGCCTGCCTGCCTGACTGCAGAGCTGTGAGTCTCCACTGTGGTCCTGAAGTCTCTACACAGACTATTTCTATCAGCAAGGAACACCAGGGCCGCCTGGAAACCGACTCCCCCCNGGGTTAGTGTGTTGTGTTGGGGCAGGGTTAGTGTGTTGTGTTGGGGCAGGGTTAGTGTGTTGTGTTGGGGCATGGGTAGTGTGTTGTGTTGGGGCAGGGTTTGTGTGTTGTGTTGGAGCATTGTTAGTGTTTTGTGTTGTGTTGGGGCAGGGTTAGTGTGTTGTTTTGGGTCAGGGTTAGTGTGTTGTGTTGGGGCAGGGTTTGTGTGTTGTGTTTCATTGTGTGTTGTGTTAAGCTTTCACAGTCTCATGTCAGAATCAGACTTCAATACAGGACTAGTATCGAATCCTACTACACCGGCTCTGAAGCTATTCTTATGTGACAGGGCTTGCATACTATCATGGATTACAAAGAGAAACCTAGCCATGAGCTGCCCAGTGGCACCGGACGAGCTAAATTCCTTCTCTGCTCGCTTCGAGGCAAGCAACACTGAATCTGCATGAGATCACCAGCTGTTCCGGATGATCTCGCTTTAAATAGCCGATGTGAGTAAGAACTTTAAACAGGTAAACAGTCACAAGACCATGAGGCCAGACAGACTACCAGGACGGTACTCAGACCAGCTAGCAAGTGTCTTCACTGACATTTTCAACCTCTCCCTGACCCAGTCTGTAATACCTACATGTTTCATGCAGACCATCATAGTCCCTGTACCCAAGAACGCCAAGGTAACGTGCCTAAATGACGATCGCCCTGTAGCACTCACATCTGTAGCTAAACTCATCACTAAGCTCAGGACCCTGGGACTAATCCCCTCCATCCTGGACTTCATGAGGTGCCGCCCCCAGGTGGTAAGGGTAGACAACAACACATCCGCCACGCTGGCACTCCACAAGGTGGCCCCTCATGGGTGCGTGCTTAGTTCCATCCTTTACTTCCTGTTCACCCACGACTGTGTGGCCACGCACGACTCCAACACCATCATTACGTTTGCTGTTGACACAACGTTGGTTGGCCTGATCACCGCCGACGATGAGACGAGACAGCCTATAGGGACGAGGTCAGAGACCTGGCAGTATGGTGCCAGGACAACAATCTCTCCCTCAACGTCAGCAAGACAAAGGAGCTGATAGTGGACTACAGGAAATGAAGGACCATCAACAGGGCTGTAGTGGAGTTGGGGCCTAGCTCCCTGCCATCCAGGACCTCTATATCAGGCAGTGTCAGAGGAAGGCCATAACAATTGTCAAAGACTAGCCATGAAGCCATAAAACTGCTATATAGTTAATTAAATAGCTAACCAATAGCTACCCGGACTATCTACATTCACCCTTTTTGTACTAACTTTTTGACTCACATCACATACAGTACAATGCTGCTACTGTTTATTATCTGTCATTATCTGTTTATTCCTAGTTATACAGTGCCTTCGGAAAGTATTCAGACCACTTGACTTTCCACATTTTGTTACGTTACAGCCTTATTATAAATTGGATTATATTACAAAACAATCCTCAGCAATCTACACACAACACCTAATAACGAGTTTTGTAATGTACAAAATGTAAACAGATACCTTATTTACATAAGAATTCAGACCCTTTGCTATGAGACGAAATTGAGCTCAGTTGCATCCTGTTTCCGTTGATCATCCTTGAGTTGTTGATTGGAGCTTGATTGGAGTCCTCGTGTGGTAAATTCAGTTAATTGGAAATGGTTTGGAAAGGCACACACCTGTCTATATAAGTTGACAGTGCATGTCAGAGCAAAACCAAGACGTGAGGTCGAAGGAATTGTCCGTAGAGCTCAGAGACAGGATTGTGTCGAGGTACAGATCTGTGGAAGGGTACGAAAAAATGTCTGCAGCATTGAAGGTCCCCAAGAACACAGTGGCCTCCATCATTCTTATAAGGAAGAAGTTTGGAACCACCAAGA
Organism: Hucho hucho; assembly: GCA_003317085.1. Classification (NCBI taxonomy): domain Eukaryota; kingdom Metazoa; phylum Chordata; class Actinopteri; order Salmoniformes; family Salmonidae; genus Hucho; species Hucho hucho. Next base: position 17,764 of record QNTS01011208.1, read on the forward strand.
CTCTTCCTAGAGCTGGCTGCCCGGCCAAACTGAGCAATCGGGGGAGAAGGGCCTTGGTCAGGGAGGTGACCAAGAACCTGATGATCACTCTGATCGAGCTCCAGAGTTCCTCTGTGGAGATGGGAGAACCTTCCAGAAGGACAACCATCTCTGCAGCACTCCACCAATCAGGCCTTTATGGTGAGTGACCAGACGGAAGCCACTCCTCAGTAAAAGGCACATGACAGCCCGCTTGGAGTTTGCCAAAAGGCACCTGAAGACTCTCAGACCATGAGAAACAAGATTCTCTGGTCTGATGAAGCCAAGATTGAACTATTTGGCCTGAATGCCAAGCATCACGTCTGGAGTAAAACTGGCACCATCCCTACGGTGAAGCATGGTGGTGGCAGAATCATGCTGTGGAGATGTTTTTCAGAACTAGAGACTGCGAGACTAGTCAGGATCGAGGTAAAGATGAACAGAGCAAAGTACAGAAAACATGCTCCAGAGCGCTCAGGACCTCAGATAGGGGCGAAGGTTCACCTTCCAACAGGACAACGACCCTAAGCACACAGTCAAGACAACACAGGAGTGTTTTAGGGACAAGTCTCTGAATGTCCTTGAGTGGCCCAGCCAAAGCCCGGACTTAAACCTGATCAAACATCTCTGGAGAGACCTGAAAATAGCTGTGCAGCAACGCTCCCCATCCAATCTGACAGATCTTGAGAGGATCTGCAGAGAAGAATGGGAGAAACTCCCTAAATACAGGTGTACCAAGCTTGTAGCGTCATACCCAAGAAGACTTGAGGCTGTCATCGCTGCCAAAGGTGCTTCAGCAAACGTAAATGTAATATTTCAGTTTTTTATTTTTTATGAATTAGCAAAAAAAATAAAAAATAATGTTTGCTTTGTGGTTGATGAGAGAAAATAACTATTCAATCCATTTTAGAATAAGGCTGTAAACTAACAAAATGTGGATAAAGTGAAGGGGTCTGAATACTTTCCAAAGGCACTGTGTGTACATATCTACCTCAGTTACCTTGTACCCCTCCACATTGACTCAGTACTGGTACCCTGTGTATACTGTACAGCCATGTTATCGTTACTCATTGTGTATTTATTCCTTGTGTTATTATTTCTCTATTACTTCTATTTCTTTTCTTTCTTTATTGTTGGGAAGGACCTGTCAGTCAGCATTTCACTGTTAGTCTACACCTGAAGCATGTGAGGAATAACATTTGATAGTCTGGAAGGGTTTTGCTGGTCTTTGCTAAGACTAAGACTGGCGGCCAGGATGTAGTTATGGAGCACTAATTTACCCTGCTGATTACTAGGAGGGCCCCTGAACACACACACCACATGCAGACACACACACACACATGGACGGACACACAAACACACACACCACATGCAGACACACACACACACACACAGACAAACACACACACACACACATATATATCGGTATCAGTCATAGCAGCATCAGGTGGTGCTGCCAGAGAGAGATGGTCTGATTGGAACCAGAGGGAGACACAATGATGTCACACTGACACACAGGAACACATACTGACACACACAGCCCTGCGTCTCCCTGTCATATCTAATGTATTTGTAATGAGTGATGCTATCTGCCAGGCTAGTCTCTATAAAATGCTCTACTGACTGAGAGGCTGAGAGAGAGGAGACCACATGACTTTACTGGACACATACCATTGGGTAGAAGTAAATAATATTGGGCCTCCCGAGTGGCGCAGCATTCTAAGGCATCGGGTTTGTTCCCAGGCTGTGTTCCAGCCGGCTGCGACTGGGAGACCAATGAGGCGGCGCACAATTGGCCCAGTGTCGTCCGGGTTAGGGGAGGGTTTGACCGGCCGGGATGTTCTTGTCCCATCGCGCTATAGCGACTCCTTGTGGTGGGCCGGGCGCATGCACGCTGACTTCAGTTGCCACTTGTACAATGTTTCCTCCGACACTTTGGTGCGTCTGGCTTCCGGGATAAGCGAGCAGTGTGTCAAGAAGAAGTGCAGCTTGCAGGGTCGTGTTTCGAAGGACGCATGGCTCTCAACCTTTGCCTCTTTCGATTCCATACGGGAGGTGCAGAGATGGGACAAGACTGTAACTACCAATTGGATATCATGAAATTGGAAAGGGGTGAAAAGTACAACAAATAAACACACAAAAAAAGATCCTCAAGGAACCATTCTCTAGAACCCTGGAGATCCTCAAGGAACCATTCTCTAGAACCCTGGAGATCCTCAAGGAACCATTCTCTAGAATCCTGGAGATCCTCAACGAACCGTTCTCTAGAACCCTGGAGATCCTCAACGAACCGTTCTCTAGAACCCTGGAGATCCTCAAGGAACCATTCTCTAGAATCCTGGAGATCCTCAACGAACCATTCTCTAGAACCCTGGAGATCCTCAAGGAACCATTCTCTAGAATCCTGGAGATCCTCAACGAACCATTCTCTAGAACCCTGGAGATCCTCAACGAACCGTTCTCTAGAACCCTGGAGATCCTCAACGAACCGTTCTCTAGAACCCTGGAGATCCTCAAGGAACCATTTATTGGGTTCAATTAAGACAAAAGGTTCTAATATGATTCTGATCGGGTGACAAAATCCTACAAGACTTATCAAAAACCTATAGGATCCAATCGGATTTAAGATTAGGATTAAGCATAAGATTAGTAGTGTGGTTAAGGTTAGGGGTAAGGTTAGGTTTCAAATCACATTTTAAGAAGAGAAATTGTAGAAGTAGGCAGGGTTTATGACTTTGTGGCTGTGGTAAATAGTGACAACCAAGATTGAGGCATGGTGGATTCAGCACTGGTCCCCAGCTTCGTCTGGTGTAAATCGTTAGTATTAATGACATTCCAGTCGTCATTGTTGGCAGCGTGCAGAGTTAAGCTACGCCTTACTTTAAAGGTAAATTTCACCCTGGCTCTGCCACGTTATATAGTCTATATTAACAACATTACGTTTTGATCATAAAAATACTAATTATCCAAACCACAGCTACAGCGCCTTCAGAAAGTATTCATACCCCTTGACTTATTGCACATCATGTTGAGTTACAGCCTGAATTCAACACGGATTAAATCAGAAAGTATCCATACCCCTTGACTTATTGCACATTATGTTGAGTTACAGCCTGAATTCAACATGGATTAAATCAGAAAGTATCCATACCCCTTGACTTATTGCACATTATGTTGAGTTACAGCCTGAATTCAACACGGATTAAATCAGAAAGTATCCATACCCCTTGACTTATTGCACATTATGTTGAGTTACAGCCTGAATTCAACATGGATTAAATAGTATTTTTTTCTCATCCATCAAACACGTTTGCAAATGTATTGAAAGCGAAATACAGAAGTATATAATTTACATAAGTATTCAGACTCAGTGATGTGTTGTGCTGGATTTGCCCCAAACATAACGCTTTGTATTCAGGACAGTTAATTTCTTTGCCACATTTTTTTCCAGTTTTTGTCACGATCTTCATGAGTGACGGACCAAGACGCAGCGATGCTTCCAGTATACATATTTATTTATTGAACGTAACTGGGAAAAATAACAAAACAAACCGAAGATCGTAACATCGGAACATAACATAGAAATACACTTCCGTTATGAACAAACAATAACCCACAAAACCCTAGTGAAAACTACAAACATATATATGGTTCCCAATTAGAGGTAATTAGAGGTAACGACACCCAGCCTGTAGACTCAGGCCTGGACGTGACAGTTTTACTTTAGTGCCTTGTTGTAAACAGGGTTAGCATGTTTTGGAATATTTTATTCTGTGCAGGCTTCATTCTTTTCACTCTGTCATTTAAGTTATTATTGTGGAGTAACTACAATGTTGTTGATACATCCTCAGTTTTCTTCTATCACAGTCATTCAACTCTGTAACTGTTTTAAAGTCACCATTGGCCTCATGGTGAAGTCCCTGAGTTTTTCGGAATGTCCTTCCTTTTTGGCAACTGAGTTAGGAAGGACACATGCCACTACAAAAGACCTCCTCCTTTGCAAGGCATTGGAAGGCCTCCCTGGTCTTTGTGGTTGAATCTGTGTTTGAAGTTCACTGCTCGACTGAGGGATCTTACAGATAATTGTATGTGTGGGGTACAGAGATGGGGTAGTCATTCAAAAATGATGTTAAACACTATTATGTGACTTTTTGTACTTCTGAAGTTATTTAGGCTTACCATAAAAAAGGGGTTGAATAGTTATTTACTGAAAACATTTCAGCTTTTCATTTTGTGTCCAGTGACAAAAAGTATTACATTTAATCCATTTTAAATTCAGGCTGCAACAAAATGTGGAAAAACTCAAGGAATATTAATACTTTCGGAAGGTAGTTTTGACTTCCTGTGCATTTGTCTGCTCATAGTGAACCATGTCATGACTGTCCTGTGAGGATCCAAATAGGTCAGATCAGCTTTGCAATAAATAACTTCAACCAGACCCCGTCTCACCCGCAGAGGGGGGGAGGAGGGAACTGGTGGGGGTTAACACCTCACACCCTGTTGTAAATCAAGGAGAGAAGATTCAGGTTTCCCTCTCCAAATTCACCAGTGTTCTTTAGATGGCCTCTGACTCCCCACATTCTATGATAGAAATATTGTTCCAGTATTCGCTTTAGGACGTGTTAGAGTTTCGTTGGGAAAAATCTGTGAAACAAAAGGCACAATGACATTTCAGTTGTTATTTTGTGATGTCATTAAAAATGTTAAAGGAAATACTGTAACTTGAAAGTATACACACTACATGTACAAAGTTTCCTCTGTGTTGTGAAATATGAAAAAAAAACTACAAGAGGAAATTGTTTCTGTAACTGTGCACAGTAAGTCGCCGCCCTCCTTGAGTGAGGTAAGAGAGCGTGTCAGCCTGACGGAACAACCCCTTTTCACCACAGCTCAGCATTCAACACCATAATACCCTTCAAGCTCATCATTAAGCTTGAGGCCCTGGGTCTCAACCTCGCCCTGTGCAATTGGGTCCTGGACTGCCTCCAGGTGGTGAAGGTAAGAAACAACATATCTACATCGCTGATCCTCAACACTGGGGCCCCACAAGGGTGCGTGCTCAGCCCCCTCCTCTACCCCCTGTTCACTCATGACTGCGTGGCCACGCACGCCTCCAATTCAATCATCAAGTTTGCAGATGACACAAAAGTAGCAGGCTTGATAACCAATAACGACAATACAGGCTACAGGGAGGAGGCGAGGGCACTCGGAGTGTGGTGTCAGGAAAACAACCTCTCACTCAACGTCAACAAAACAAAGGAGATGATCGTGGGCTTCAGGAAACAGCAGAGGGAGCACCCGCCTATCCACATTGACGGGACAGTAGTGGAGAAGGTGGAAAGTTTTAAGTTCCTCGCGTACACATCACAGACAAACTGAAATGGTTCACCCACACAGGCAGTGTGGTGAAGAAGGCGCAACAGCGCCTCTTCAACCTCAGGAGGTTGAAGAAATGTGTCTTGGTCACCTAAAACCCACAAACTTTTTCAGATGCACAACTGAGAGCATGGTCACCGCCTGGAACAGCAACTGCAACTTTATTATGAAGCCAATATCAATGATATAAAGAATGATGGAAAAAAACTTGAGTACTTTAAATGAAATTATGGGCAGAAAGACAAATTCAACTCAAATTTTCATCGAATCACAAACATTTGATGTTGCCAATTATTTGAATGATTACTTCATTGGCAAATTGGGAAAACTTAGGCAAGAAACACCCACGACAAACAGTGAGCAATTATATATTCATGTATAAAAAAACTAAATAATGAAAGAAAAGCAGGTCAAGTTTGAATTTTGTAAAGTTAGTGTGGGAGAGGTGGAAAAATTATTCTTAACGATCAATAATGACAAACCTCCTGGCATTGGCAACTTAGATGGAAAGCTACTGAGGATGGTAGCTGACTCTATAGCTACTCCTATCAGTCATATTTTTTATCTGAGCCTAGAGAAAAGTCTTTGTCCTCAGGCCTGGAGGGAAACCAAAGTAATTCCGCTAACCAAGAGTGGTAAAGCGGCCTTTACTGGCTCTAACAGCAGACCTATCAGCTTGCTGCCAGCTCTTAGAAAACTGCTGGAAAAAATGGTGTTTGACCAAATACAATGCTATTTCTCTGTAAACAAATTAACAACAGACGTTCAGCATGCTTACAGAGAAGGGCACTCAACATGTACTGCACTGACACAAATGATTTTAGATTTCAGTGCAGCCTTTGATATTATTGACCATAACCAGTTGTTGAAAAAACTTAAGTGCAATGGGTTTTCAACCTCTGCCATATCAGGGATTCAGAGCTATCTATCTCATAGAACTCAAAGGGTTTTCTTTAAGGGAAGCTTCTCTAATGTCAAACATGTAAAGTGTGGTGAACCGCAGGGCAGCTCTCTAGGCCATCTACTATTTTCTATTTTTACCAATGACCTGCCACTGGCATTAAACATAGCATGTGTGTCCATGTATGCTGATGATTCAACCATATATGCATCCACAACCACAGCTAATGAAGTCATTGAAACTCTTAACAAAGAGTTGCAGTCTGTTTTGGAATGGGTGGCCAGTAATAAACTGGTCCTGAACATCTCTAAAACTAAGAGCATTGTATTTGGTACAAATCATTCCTTAACTATGAATAAAAATCCATGTAAATTACAGGTTGTAATGCAATGCCAAGTGGATGAATACTTTTACACTCTATTCACTTTAATAATGTTTATATACTGTTTTACGCATCTCATACCCAGCTAGCAATTTTTAATTTGTTTTATTTCCCCTTTATTTAACCAGGTAGTTCTATATGATGTCATAATACACTTTTATTTAACCAGGTAGTTCTATATGATGTCATAATACACCTTTATTTAACCAGGTAGTTCTATATGATGTCATAATACACCTTTATTTAACCATAATACACCTTTATTTAACCAGGTAGTTCT
>QNTS01011210.1:0-29831 GCA_003317085.1 Hucho hucho
ATGCGTGGAGAAACCAGGTGGCTGTACCGACTCAGATAACGTGTCCTGAGTGAGCCATGTTTCCGTGAAGCAAAGAACGTTGCAGTCTCGGATGTCTCTCTGAAAGGCAACCCTTGATCTGATTTCGTCTACTTTGTTGTCAAGAGACTGTACATTGGCGATTAAAATACTCGGGAGAGGTGCACGATGCGCCCGTCGACGTAGCTTTACCAAAAGACCGGCGCGTTTCCCTCTTCTCCGGCGCCGCCGTTGTTTTGATTCGCCGCGTGCTATCCAGTCTATTGTTGTGGTTGGGTTAGCAAACCGAGAATCCTCTTTGGGAAAGTCGTTTTCCTGGTCGTAATGTTGGTAAGTTGACGTTGCTCTTATATCCAATAGTTCCTCCCGGTTGTATGTAATAAAACTTAATATTTCCCGGGGTAACAATGTAAAAAGTAATACATAAAAAAACAAAATACTGCATGATTTCCTGAGAACGTGAAGCGAGGCTGCCATCTCTGTCGGCGCCGGAAGTTCATAGATCGGGCTGCCTTCTGAGAAAAACCGTAGGCGAGCGAGTAAACTCCCAGTGCCTTCCGTTCTACTTGCTAACATGCAATCATTGGAAAATAAAATTGATGACCTACGATTCCGATTATCCTACCAATGGGACATTAAGAACTTTAATATCTTATGTTTCACCGAGTCGTGGTTGAACGACGACATGGATAATATAGAGCTGCCGGGATTTTCCATGCACCAGCAGAACAGAGATGCTACGTCTGGTAAGACGAGGGGTGGGGGTGTGAGTATTTTTTTCAATAACAAGGGGAGTGGGCGGCGTTCGAGCAGGAGGAAACATAAACCCTCACGTCCTTGGCCAAAGTAGGCCACTAGTACTTCCCAACCAAACAGCGCACCGTCCGACCGATCCCAGGATGACCAGAGGAGGGTGAAGTGTGGGCCCAATAGATCAATCGGTCACGGACAGCAGACGGAACGTACAGACGACCAGCGGGACACTGAAGCGGAGTGTGCTCTGCACGTAACGCCTGCTCTATGTCCGCGTCCAGCTCCCACACTACCGGCGCCACTAGGCAGGAGGCCGGGAGTATGGGGGTAGGATCCATGGACCGCTCCTCTGTGTCATACAGCCTGGACAGTGCGTCTGCCTTGACGTTCTGGGAACCTGGTCTGTAGGAAAGGGTGAAAACAAAGCGGGTGAAAAACATGGCCCTCTTGCCTGGCGAGGGTTCAGTCTCCTCGCTGCCCGGATGATCTCCAGATTGCAGTGGTCAGTCCAGATGAGAAAAGGGTGTTTAGCCCCCTCAAGCCAATGTCTCCACGTCTTCAGAGCCTTGACAACAGCCAACAGCTCCCGGTCTCCCACGTCATAGTTTCGCTCCGCCGGGCTGAGCTTCTTCGAGAAGAAAGCACAGGGGCGGAGCTTCGGTAGCGTACCCGAGCGCTGAGAGAGCACGGCTCCTATCCCAGCCTCGGACGCGTCCACCTCCACTATGAACACCAAAGAGGGATCCGGATGAGCCAGCACGGGAGCCAGGGTAAACAGAGCCCTCAGGTGACCAAAAGCCCTGTCCGCCTCAGCCGACCACTGCAAACGCACCGCACCGCACCCCCCTTGAGCAGTGAGGTAATAGGAGCCGCTACCTGACCAAAACCCTGGATGATAAACCTCCGGTAGTAGTTGGCAAGCCCTAGAAACCACTGCACCTCCTTTACCGCGTGGAGGGAGTCGGCCAATTACGCACAGCTGAAATGTGGTCACTCTCCATCTCCACCCCAGAGGTGGAAATACGATACCCTAGGAAGGAGACGGACTGCTGGAAGAACAGGCATTTCTCAGCCTGATGTACAGGTCATGCTCACCAGGGACACATGCTCGGCGTGTGTAGCGGAGTATATCAGAATGTCATCAATATACACCACTACACCCTGCCCGTGCAGGTCCCTGAAAATCTTGTCTACGAAGGCTTGGAAGACTGATGGAGCATTTATCAACACGTACTGCATGACGAGGTACTCAAAATGCCCTGAGGTTGTACTGAACGCCGTCTTCCACTCGTCTCCCTCCCGGATACACACCAGATTGTAAGCGCTCCTGAGATCTAGTTTGGTGAAGAAGCACGACCCGTGCATTGACTCAATCGCTGTGGCGATGAGCGGTAGCGGGTAACTATACCTAACTGTGATCTGGTTTGGACCTCGATAGTCAATACACAGGCGCAGACCTCCCTCCTTCTTCTTTACAAAAAAGAAACTCGAGGAGGCGGTGAAGTGGAGGGCCGAATGTACCCCTTGGGCAGGGATTCGGAGACATATGTTTCTATAGCCGCCGTCTCCTCCTGTGACAGGGGATACACGTGACTCCTGGGAAGTGCGGCGTCTACCAGGAGATTTATCGCACAATCCCCCCGTCGATGGGGTGGTAATTGAGTCGCCTTCTTCTTGGAGAAGGCGAGAGCCAAATCGGCATATTCAGGGGGAATGCGCACGGTGGAGACCTGGTCTGGACTTTCCACCGTAGTAGCACCCAAGGAAACCCCTAAACACCTCCCTGAGCACTCTCACGACCACCCCGTGAGAACCCTCCGTTGCCAAGAAACAGTGGGGTCATGACAAGCTAACCAGGGTAGACCTAGCACCACGGGAAATGCAGGAGAGTCAATGAGGAAGAGACTGATCTTCTCCTTGTGACCCCCCCTGCATTACCATACCCAGTGGAGCGGTGGCCTCCCTGATCAACCCTGACCCTAATTGTCGACTATCTAAGGCATGAACAGGGAAGGGCACATCCACGGGAACAATAGGAATCCCTAAACTAAGAGCAAACGATCTGTCTATAAAATTCCCAGCCGCACCTGAATCGACGAGCGCCTTATACTAGGAATGTGGGGAAAACTCCGAAAAAGTAACATACAAAAACAAGTGTGCAACAGAGGGCTCTAGGTGACAATGGTGCCGGCTCACCTGGGATGACGCCAGAGTACCCTGTCTGCTGCCTTGATCCCCAGAGGAACCGGCAGTGTGACCTCTGCGGCCACATAAGAACCCCTGGCAGTGTGCAGCCGTCCCGTCGTACTCCCAGGGAAGGGCGAGACGAATCCCACTGGGACCGAGTGAAAGAGAGGCGCTAGGTGGAGACCCTGGTTGTACGGGTAGAGGCGCTGGACGAACTCTCTGTCTCTCCTAATGGTCCATGGTCTGGACAACAAGGTCCATGGCGTCGCCGAGATGTTGAAGCATCGCCGCATGCTCCTGGACGCGCTCCTCCACTCCTACTCCTGAGGCACCTGCTCCTGGTGACTCCATAGTTGGGTGTGGGATTTTGTAGGGGTTGTGTAACTGGTGGCAGAGAAGTCAGGCGCAGGAGAGCAAAACTGGGTAATAAACTAGTCGTTTATTATACAACCCAAAGGTTCAAAAACACGAGAGTACATGGGCACAAAAATAACCCGTAACGCACCAGTAAATCATGTGCACAAGCACTACAAAGAACAATCCCACACAAAGACATGGGGGGGAACAGAGGGTTAAATACAAACATGCAATGAGGGAATTGAAACCAGGTGTGTAAAACACAGACAAAACAAATGGAAAATGAAATGTGGATCGACTGGCTAGAAGACCGGCAATACCGAACGCCGAACGCCGCCCGAACAAGGAGAGGAGCCGACTTCGGCGGAAGTCGTGACAATGTCAGTGATTCTTTCGTTAACACAGGTGTGAGTGTTGACGAGGACAAGGCTGGAGGTCACTCTGTCATGCTGATTGAGTTCGAATAACAGACTGGAAGCTTCAACAGGAGGGTGGTGCTTGGAATCATTGTTCTTCCTCTGTCAACCATGGTTACCTGCAAGGAAACATGTGCCGTCATTATTGCTTTGCACAAAAAGGGCTTCACAGGCAAGGATATTTCTGCCAGTAAGATTGCACCTAAATCAACCATTTATCGGATCATCAAGAACTTCGAGGAGAGCGGTTAAATTGTTGTGAAGAAGGCTTCAGGATGCCCAAGAAAGTCCAGCAAGCACCAGGACCGTCTCCTAAAGTTGATTCAGCTGCGGGATCGGGGCACCACCAGTACAGAGCTTGCTCAGGAATGGCAGCAGGCAGGTGTGAGTGCATCTGCACGCACAGTGAGGCGAAGACTTTTGGAGGATGGCCTGGTGTCAAGAGAGGGCAGCAAAGAAGCCACTTCTCTCCAGGAAAAACATCAGGGACAGACTGATATTCTGCAAAAGGTACAGGGATAGGACTGCTGAGGACTGGGAAGTCATTTTCTCTGATGAATCCCCTTTCCGATTGTTTGGGGCATCCGGAAAAAAGCTTGTCCGGAGAAGACAAGGTGAGCGCTGCCATCAGTCCTGTGTCATGCCAACAGTAAAGCATCCTGAGACCATTCATGTGTGGGGTTGCTTCTCAGCCAGGGGAGTGGGCTCACTCACAATTTTGCCTAAGAACACAGCCATGAATAAAGAATGGTACCAACACATCCTCCGAGAGCAACTTCTCCCAACCATCCAGGAACAGTTTGGTGACGAACGATGGCTTTTCCAGCATGATGGAGCACCTTGCCATAAGGCAAAAGTGATAACTAAGAGGCTCGGGGAACAAAACATCGATATTTTGGGTCCATGACCAGGACACTCCCCAGACCTTAATCCCATTGAGAACTTGTGGTCAATCCTCAAGAGGCGGGTGGACAAACAAAAACCCACAAATTCTGACAAACTCCGAGCATTGATTATGCAAGAATTGGCTGTCATCAGTCAAGATGTGGCCCAGAAGTTAATTGCAGAGGTCTTGAAAAAGAAGGGTCAACACTTCAAATATTGACTCTTTGCATCAACTTGTCAATAAAAGCCTTTGACTCTTATGAAAAATGCTTGTAATTATACTTCATTATTCCATAGTAACATCTGACAAAAATATCTAAAGACACTGAAGCAGCAAACTTTGTGGAAATTTATATTTGTGTCATTCTCAAAATCTTTGGCCACGACTGTACGTGTTTCAAGCAGAACACCATAGTCCCTTTGCCTAAATGATTACCGCCCGGTAGCACTCACGTTGGTAGCCATGAAGTGCTTTGAAAGGCTGGTCATGGCTAACATCAACAGAATCCTCCCAGATACCCTAGACCCACTCCAATTTGCATACCGCCCCAACAGATCCACAGATGACGCAATCTCAATCGCACTCCACATTTCCCTTTCCCACCTGGACAAAACAAACACATATGTGAGAATGCTGTTCATTGACTACAGCTCAGCATTCAACACCAGAGTGCCCACGAAGCTCATCACTAAGCTAAGGACCCTGGGACTAAACACCTCCCTATGCAACTGGATCCTGGACTTCCTGACGGGCCGCCCCCAGGTGGTAGGGGTAGGCAACAACATGTCTGCCCCGCTGATCCTCAACACTGGGGCCCCTCAGGGGTGTGTAATCAGTCCCCTCCTGTGCTCCCTGTTCACCCACGACTACGTGGCCAAACACGACTCCAACACTATCATTAGGTTTGCTGACAACAGCAGTGGTAGGCCTGATCACCGACAACGTGATCATGGTCCAAACACACCACGACAGTTGTGAAGAGGGCACGACAAACTGCACTGTTGGTTAAGGGCTTGTAAGTATGCATTCCACGGTAAGGTCTGCATTTTTTGTATTCTGCGCATGTGACAAGTAAAGTTTGATTTGATTTGAGCCCTGCTGAATAAAATATTTTTATTCATGGAGGCCGAGTTGGGTAATTAAAGACTATTCTCTTATCCATACAGTTTAAAGTCCTTTTTATGTATTGCTAAGATAATATTATTTCTTTACCCAACTTAGCCTCCGTGAATAACTATATTTTACCCATGGTATTTCATGCTTATGATTTTCAGTATAAAAAGGACTTTAAACTGTATGGATAAGAGAATACAATTTCTTTACCCAACTTAGCCTCAATGAATAACTATATTTTACTCATGGTATTTTATGCTTATGGTTTTCAGCAGGGCTCAGAGAGAAGTTGTGTTTTCATGGCAAGTGTAAAACACAAATCACTCTCCCTCTTCCTCCATTCATGAAACCCACAACTACCTTCTAGCTGAATTCCACTCTAGCATCCTCACCTCCTGCTTTGGACTTGGCCATTGAGAAGCACTTACTACAGGCTACGGTGCATATTATTTACTCTCAGGGTCCTTTCTTCTTCACCCTCCATCCTCCTTTCTCTCTTCCATCCCTTTGTCTCCCTCCATGTGCAGAAGAAGATAATGTATTGGCCTCTCTCTCCCCCAATCCTGAGTAAATCCTGTGTGACAGTTTAATGGGTTGAAACATGCGGGTCTACACAGTGACTGGTAATATCCATACCCAGTTGACTGACCCACACTGGAGCAGCAGAATGGGGATCTCTGTAAGGGGAAGAAAGAGGAGATGTTTTATCACATGAAGAGGAGTACAGTATCGGTGTTACTTTCTGGTGTCTTCCACTGCCAAGTTCACGCCAGGACAGGGAGTCATTATGTTCTGTCTCCAGGCTGCCATGTGTCTGTAGTTCAGATCAGGATAGAGCAGAGATACTGGTGCTGACATTCTCTCTGGTGTCACACTGTGTGTGGACTGACTGGAGGGTGGTCCTGTGGAAAGAGGGTAATCCTGCCATGTGAAGAATAGTACCAACATTAGATAAAGCACATTGATGTTTGTGTTTACAAAACAACTCTACCAATACATGCTGCATGTCGGTCAGCAAATTATTTTAATGAGTAAATTGTGGCGATGGGGGTAATAGGCTAGCCTTGTCTTGGGGTGAGGATGAGGAGATGTCAGGATCAGTGTTGAGCATATTGAATTCTATCCTATTGTAAGAACATGTTCATACAGAAATCACCATTAAGCATTTTCTTCTCAATATATATGAACTTCTCAATGTCCAATTTTTCCATTCATATGTGAAATTCTATTGATTCCATACAATAAAGTCTTGGCCCATGAATAACATTACCATGAAAAGAGAAATGTGATTTCACAGCACTTACGCACCAGGGTTTCAGACAGGATTTGCATAGTTTAAGTTTCTCACAGTGTCTCAGTGAAGGCTTTGGCCTGACATCTAATCTGGTGTATGCTGGGTGTGCACATCACTGACAGATAAAAAAAAGATTCAGTATTCCATTAAGTCATGGTGATGATCGCTGTTTGATACCTTTCTAATATGCACAAAGATTACAGCCTGCATGGCATTAGCTGGTGGGCATATTGTTGGTGTTATGAACAGTGGTGACGTTTTGGATGTGGGATTTTACTGAGGCATACCTTTGTGATTAGTGAGCAATGTGCCACAATCACTTGCTTTTGCAAGGATCAGTTATTGCTTGTTTTAATGTTATTTTTAAAAGGCAATGTCTTCTGCAGCTCTATGAGCTCTTGTAGGCACATATTATTTGTAAAAGGAAATCCCTCTGACGGTTATTAGCCTTTTAACTGGTTGCCTTTCTTAGTCCAATTTTTAAGGCAGAATGCTGTTTCTTTTCTAAAGGCTGTTTACTAAGCTCCCCGCCTGATAGTTGAATCTTTACCATCGTTCAGAGGCCTTTCCCATTCGCTTTGTTAGCCAAGCATCCTTTAGAATAACATAAGAGCAAAAGGACAATATAGGAATAAACATTACACAGGCACCGATGCCCGTCGCATGTGGCAGGGGCTACAGTCCATTACGGATTACAAATCTGCCCAACGATGCCTCTCTACCAGACGAACTAAAAGCATTTTATGCACGCTTCGACAATAACTTCTTAGGGAGCGGCAGCATAGGTGACGGTTTTGGAGAGTGCCCAAAGTAAAATGCCTGCCACTCAGGCCCAGAAAATAGGATATGCACATAATTAGTACTATTGGATAGGAACCACTCTGAAGTTTCTAAAAGTGTTAAAATAATGTATGTGAGTATAACAGAACTGATATAGCAGGCAAAAACCAGAGGAAAATCCATGCGGATTTGCAGTTTTTTTGTAAATGACCTTCTTCTCCAGAGTGCCTATTAATTTGTATTTTACCTAGGACTGAGACTGCAGTACCTATGGCTTCCACTAGATGTCAACAGTCTTTATACAAAGCATGGAAGCTGTAGCAGTGAGCAGAACGGATAGGAACAGGAAATAGTCCAGGTAGCTCAGATGTCAACAAGATTTTACGGGCGCGAGACCGAGTGCGCGCCCCACTGTATTTTCCTTTTATAACGTTTGGGTTACCATCCGAGTGAAATATTATCGCTAATATTCATAAAAGGATAGCTAAGGATGCATTTTAAATGATCTATGATTTGTTTAGGAAAAGCTGATAGGTATATTTGAACGAGTTCTCTTCACGGTTCAATGGGCGATTTGACGTTGGATTTTCTGATCATAACGCGCCAACCAAACGGAGATTTATGGATATAATAAATGACTTTTTCTAACAAAAGAACCATTGGATGTCTTTGTTGGACACTTGGGAAGCCCTCAGCAGAAGTTCTTCGAAAGGTACGTTTTTTAGCTCTTATATGGGTTTTGTGTGACCCGCGCTGGATATGAATTTATGCTAATGTGGAAAATATGTGGGGTGCTATCCTCAAACAATCAAATGTTGTGCTTTCGCCGTAAAGCCTTTTTGAAATCTGACAACGCTGTGATATTGCCAAGAATCAGAGCTTTTGATGACTATGCAACACTTGTATATTGATGAATGTTTAATAATTCAACTTTTGGATTTTGAATTTGGCGCCTCACATTTCACCGGGTAGTGTCGGGAGTGGCCCGCTAGCGCCCCGCTGCTCCCTAAGTAGATAACACTATACTGGGACTGGGTGTTTTCGCTGCTCGAGGCCGACATGAGTAGCTAGCGCCCCACCACTCCGTAAGTAGTTAAGAAGAAAAGAAATTCCACAAATTAACTTTTAACAAGGCACACCTGTTAATTGAAATGCATTTCAGGTGACTACCTCATGAAACTGGTTGAGAGAATGCCAAGGGTATGCTAAGCTGTCATCAAGGCAAAGGGTACTTTGAAGGCTACTTTGAAGAATCTCAAATATAAAATATATTTTGATTTGTTTAAAAAAAAAATTGGTTACTACATGATTCCATATGTGTTATTTCATAGTTTTGATGTCTTCATCATTATTCTACAATGTAGAAAATAGTAAAAATATAGAAAAACCCTTGAATGAGTAGTTGTGTCCAAACTTTTGACTGGTACTGTAGATATTCCTCTTATCTAGGTGGGTGAGGGCAGTGTGGAGTGCAATTGAGATTGCATTGTCTATGGATCTGTTGCGGCATTATGCAAATTGTTTTGGGTTTAGGGTGTCTGGGATGATATAGTTGATGTGTGCCATAACCAGCCTTTCAAAGCACTTCATGATTACAGATGTGAGTGCTACAGGGAGGTAGTCAATCTGGTAGGTAACCTTAAGAGTTCTTAGGAACAGGAATGGTGGTGGTCAGCTTGAGACGTGGGGATTACAGACTTGGACAAGTAGAGGTTGAAAATGACTGTGAATATGACTGCCAGCTGTTCAGTGCATGCTCTGACAGGGCTCAACATTAACTCTTGTCCTCTTGTCCAAGATGAGTAAAAAAAATGTGGGGACAAGAAGAATATAGATTAAGTTGTTTCAATGAACAAGTAAAAAAATAAAAACACATCACTATCAAACAATTACTCTTATCAGAGAGGCCAAAATTGGATTAACATTCAAATCTATTTTTCATATACATAAATAATAAAAGCCTACATGTCAAAGTGTAGGTGATATGCATATTGGCTACAGCCTCATGTCCAAACCGATGCTGACATGAGGGAGGTGCCAGAAAATGTAGCCAAACTTTAAGACTTTTAATTACATCCCACAGGGGTGTGTGCTTAGTTCCCTCCTGTACTCCCTGTTTACTCTGTTCGAGCAAGCCCCCATCCACATCGACGGGGCTAGGTCGAGAGCTTTAAGTTCCTCGGGGTCCAAATTACTAAGGACTTAAAATGGTCCACACGCTCACAGTCGTGAATGCATGACAGTGCCTCTTCCCCCTTAGGTTGAAAAAGTTTGGCATGGGCCCTCAAATCTTCAAAAAGTTCTACAGCTGCACCATTGAGAGCATCTTGACTGGCTGCATCACTGTCTGGTATGGCAACAGCACCGCCCTCGATCGCATGGAGCTATATCAGGCGGTGTGAAAGGAAGGCCCGGAAAATCGTTAAAGACTCCAGCCACCCAAGCCATAGACTGTTCTCTCTGCTTCCGCAAGGTAAGCGGTACTGGTGCAGTTTGATTAATTTCAGTTTATGTGACAAAACAAGCAGTCATTGTGCAGAGTATCATTGTACCATCTAAACAGCTGTGAAATATATTTTTCATAATCAAAAGTATGGTATTTTCAACTGTTTGAAGCTGGTGTACAAAACCGAAAGTAAAAGATGCAAAAACAAAACTTAAGAACAGGAAGCATAGAAATAGCGCACATAGAGATCTACTGCTTCTAAGACTTGCTTTCAATGAGAATGATATTTCTATATGAATTTGGTGATAAGTTACATGACAGCTTTAACATAAGACTAGCCAGATGGAATGGTATTCTCTCCATATTGAAAAGTTTATAATAAATAAGAATATGATTTATTAAGAAGTGTGTTTTCAAAGATGAAACAAAGGTTTTAAAGAAGTGCTGGTGTCCTGGAACTTATTTGCTTGTTTTACCACATAAGAAAAATGTAATTGGTGTTATGCTTATTTTACAAAAAATAATATTGTATCCATTGAAGTATTCCATGACATTTATTTATTTCCCTCAAGTTATACCAATGACCTGAAGTGCACCACTGAACAGGAATATAGGATAGCTTGGGTGCTCAAATATGCATGTGATGACTAGAGATTAGAACCTACAGTTGGATAATATTCAAACTGGGAGCAATTTGACTCCACCACCCTGTGCACTTTAGTCTCATCTTATTGTCAGCCGAGACATTCTTACCCCCATCCCAGACCCCCTTCTGATTTCCCACAGTAAAGTCATTAGATTCAATTTGGTTTAGTAAACAACGCTCCAGCACCGTGGCTCCCATTCAAAAACAGCCTGGGTTTTAATTACCGTTAATTACAATTTGCATAAAGCTTTTTAGCAAACGGCTCCTGAAGCGCCTGTAATGATTGTACATGTAAATGAATGGTAAGCTGATAAAGTCCTGACTGTGGGGGTGCGCAGAAAGAGGTCGCTCTCTAGAAGCCATCAGATAAGTGGAGGTCAAATTGAAATGGACACATGAATGCTCCATGATCTTTATTGGCTGGAACTCACTAGTGAACATCAGTTAAGGGAGATTTCCGCCACCAGTGGCTTTCATTTTATTCTTGTTTACATATGTTGCTATTTAATTATTTCAATATATCATATCCAATACAAGTCTTTGTTTGCAATATGCAAAGTGTGGCCAGACATATATTTTATTGGAGTTATAGTAACTTTCCAACCATAAATTACTAACCAATCTCTCTTTACAAGATGGCACCGAAGAACATGGCTGACGTTTTACATTCTCCCAACCAACTGTGCTATTTTGTTATTTTTTTACTTATTGTGTACATAATGTTGCTGCTACCGTCTCTTATGACCGAAAATAACTTCTGGACATGAGGACAGCGATAACTCAATGCGGACTGGAAGAAACTTTTACCTTTAATGAGTCCTACGAGAAGGATATCACTGGAACAGGCCCAGATCCACGCCTTTTGCGTGAAGAAAAGACGCAGGAAAAGGGGCCGCAGATCGGGCAGCCTTCTGAGAATCTGTAGGCGAGTGAGTAAACTCCCACTGCCATCCGTTCTTCTTGCTAACGTGCAATTGTAAAATTGATGACCTACGTTTAAGATTATCCTACCAACAGGATATCAAAAACTGTAACATTTTATGTTTCACCGAGACGTGGCTGAACAACGATACAGACAATATAGAGCTGGCGGAATTTTCCATGCACCGGCAGAACAGACGCTACCTCTGGTAAGACGAGGGGTGGGGTGTGTGTCTTTGTCAATAACTGTTGGTGTGTCTAATATTAAAGAAGTCTCGAGGTATTGCCCGCCTCAGGTAGAGTTCCTTATGATAAGCTGTAGACCACACTATCTACCAAGAGAGTTCTCATCTATATTATTCATAGCCGTCTAGCGGGACAACTTCCAGTGAAACTGGAGGGTGCGCAATTCAAATAAATAATCATAACAATTATGGATATTAAACATTTAGATATATACAAGTGTCTTATATCGGTTGAAAGCTTAAATTCTTGTTAATTGAACTGCACTGTCCAATTTACAGTAGCTATTACAGCGAAAGCATGCCATGCGATTGTTTGAGGACGGCGCCCCACATCAAAATATTTTTCCACCGGCACAGGTTTCATAAATTCACAAATAGCGATTTAAATATTCACTTACTTTTTGAAAATCTTCCTCTGATTTGTCATCCAAAGGGTCCCAGCTATAACATGTAGTGTCGTTTTGTTAGATAAAATCTTTCTTTATATCCCAAAAAGTCTGTTTAGTTGGCGCCATCGATTTGAGTAATCCACTCGTTCAACATGTAGAGAAAGGAATCCGAAAATCTACCCCTAAACTTTGTTTCAACAAGTCAAAATATGTTTCTATTTACTCCACAGATACCCTAAATTGTAATCAAACTATAATATTTCTTACAGAAAGACGTATGTTCAATGGGAAACGGATTATAGCAGGTACGTCTTATCTTCATGGCGCGCACAAACACAAATTTCCAAGACTGTGTCCTTCTACTAAAGCTGATATTTCTTATTCGTTTTGGAAGTTATAAGCCTGAAACCTTGAATATAGACTGCTGACACTCTGTGGAAGTGATAGGAATTGCATCCAGGGAGCTAGAATTCAGTATGCCCCTATACTTTCCATTGTAAGAGCATTTCTTTGGATTTTCTCCTATTGTGTTATATTCTCTTACATTATTTTAACATTTATATGCATATCCTGGCCTCAGGGCCTGAGCAACAGGCAGTTTAGTTTGGCCACGTCATTCAGGCAGAAATTGAGAAAAAATAAAAAATGCACACCCAGAAGCGGCGGTCCTAGTGGCCGGGGACTTTAATGCAGGCAAAGTTAAATCAGTTTTACAAATTCTTATTGTGTTACTTTTTATTATTACTTATTAATTCTGCCATTGTCTCAAAGCATCTTTGGCTCATTTGAATAAGTTTGTTGATCATTGTCTTGTAGCAATCTAATTATGGTTTTCCCAACATGAATAGTTACATTTATTTCCTTGTTTTTTTACTATGGATCTTCAAATTATGAAGAATATAAATAAGCAAAGATTTTAACCTCTACATATATGTTCCATACATACAGTGCGTTCGTAAAGTATTCAGACCCCTTCCCTTCCACATTTTGTTACGTTATTGCGAAACAGGTTTTTTTAAATTTTTGCAAATGTATTAAAAATAAAAAACAGATACCTTATTTACATAAGTATTCAGACCCTTTGTGATGAGACTCGAAATTGAGCTCCGGTTTCCATTGACCATCCTTGAGATGTTTCTGCAACGTGATTGGAGTCCACCTGTGGTAAATTCAATTGATTGGGCATGATTTGGAAAGGCACACACCTGTCCATATAAGGTCTGACAGGTGACAATGCATGTCAGAGCAAAAACGAAGCCATGAGGTCGAAGGAATTGTCTGAAGAGCTGTCGAGGCACAGATCTGGGGAAGGGTACCAAAAGCAGCATTAAAGGTCCCCAAGAACACAGTGGCCTCCATCATTCTTAAATGGAAGACGTTTGGAACAATCAAGACTCTTCCAAGAGCTGGCCACCCAGCCAAACTGAGCAATCGGGGGAGAAGGGCCTTTTCCGCCGCCTTGTTAAGAAATGTCAGGATACATGATGGAAGCAAGGACTGTTTGAAGTAGGCAATCATTGTGTAAATACAACATTTTGGGAAGACAGTCATGCCAATAATTGCTTCTAATACACCAGATCTATGTCCTTGAACCGATTATTTAAAAATCGCACACAGATGTATAAATAAGTAAAATGTAGTTTCTAATGTCAGCCTGCAGTACCACGGTCGGCCTTAAACTTGAGTTACTCAATGAGAGGGGGCAGCACTAAGCTAGCCTGCAACGTCACTTCCTTGAGTAGCTTAAACTGCGCATGGTATGTATCCACGAGACGACATCATAACCAACTTAATTGTGACCGACCGGCTCGATTCTTATATAGAAACATTTGAAATTATGTTTTTTACATTGGATAAAGGTAGAGACTCAGGGGTATAAAATGGTATATCATGAACTACAGTTGAGGAACAATGGGGAAGTAATTCTGCTTTGAAAGTTGATAAACTTTTAACCCCACTTTTGAGCAAATGACCCTTGAATGTTTTGGTACACCTACTGGAGAGCTCTTCTTTGTCTACACCCATCAGCATCGTTCACACCCTCTTAAGCCTTAGTCCCACCCATCTCTTTAAGGATTCATATGTGAGGCCATGTGCTAAACAGAGTGAGTACGGTATGATACTAAACAACCAAATATTTCAAGGCTATGTCTATCGACATGTCTGTAGACAGTTGTCGCAGTGACATCAAATCAAATTTATTTATAAAGCCCTTCTTACATCAGCTGANTTTATGTGTCGGGGGGCTAGGGTCCGTCTGTTATATCTGGAGTATTTCTTCTCTTATCTGGTGTCCTGTGTGAATTTAAGTATGCTCTCTCTAATTATCTCTCTCTTTCTTTTTTTTTTCTTTTTTTTCTTCTCTCTCTCTCGGAGGACCTGAGCATTAGGACCATTCCTCAAGGCCTACCTGGCCTGATGACTCCTTGATGTCCCGAGGCCACCTGGCCGTGCTGCTTCTCCAGTTTCAACTGTTCTGCCTGTTTTATTAACATTTTAAAATCTTGTCCATGTTCTGTTATAATCTGCACCCGGCACAGCCAGAAGAGGACTGGCCACCCCTCACAGCCTGGTTCCTCTCTAGGTTTCTTCCTAGGTTTTGGCCTTTCTAGGGAGTTTTTCCTAGCCACCGTGCTTTTACACCTGCATTGCTTGCTGTTTGGGGTTTTAGGCTGGGTTTCTGTACAGCACTCTGTGACGTCAGCTGATGTAAGAAGGGCTTTATAAATAAATTTGATTTGATGTCACTGCGACAACTGTCTACAGACATGTCGATAGACATAGCCTTGAAATATTTGGTTGTTTAGTATCATACCGTACTCACTCTGTTTAGCACATGGCCTCACATATGAATCCTTAAAGAGATGGGTGGGACTAAGGCTTAAGAGGGTGTGAACGATGCTGATGGGTGTAGACAAAGAAGAGCTCTCCAGTAGGTGTACCAAAACATTCAAGGGTCATTTGCTCAAAAGTGGGGTTAAAAGTTTATCAACTTTCAAAGCAGAATTACTTCCCCATTGTTCCTCAACTGTAGTTCATGATATACCATTTTATACCCCTGAGTCTCTACCTTTATCCAATGTAAAAAACATAATTTCAAATGTTTCTATATAAGAATCGAGCCGGTCGGTCACAATTAAGTTGGTTATGATGTCGTCTCGTGGATACATACCATGCGCAGTTTAAGCTACTCAAGGAAGTGACGTTGCAGGCTAGCTTAGTGCTGCCCCCTCTCATTGAGTAACTCAAGTTTAAGGCCGACCGTGGTACTGCAGGCTGACATTAGAAACTACATTTTACTTATTTATACATCTGTGTGCGATTTTTAAATAATCGGTTCAAGGACATAGATCTGGTGTATTAGAAGCAATTATTGGCATGACTGTCTTCCCAAAATGTTGTATTTACACAATGATTGCCTACTTCAAACAGTCCTTGCTTCCATCATGTATCCTGACATTTCTTAACAAGGCGGCGGAAAAGGCCCTTCTCCCCCGATTGCTCAGTTTGGCTGGGTGGCCAGCTCTTGGAAGAGTCTTGATTGTTCCAAACGTCTTCCATTTAAGAATGATGGAGGCCACTGTGTTCTTGGGGACCTTTAATGCTGCTTTTGGTACCCTTCCCCAGATCTGTGCCTCGACAGCTCTTCAGACAATTCCTTCGACCTCATGGCTTCGTTTTTGCTCTGACATGCATTGTCACCTGTCAGACCTTATATGGACAGGTGTGTGCCTTTCCAAATCATGCCCAATCAATTGAATTTACCACAGGTGGACTCCAATCACGTTGCAGAAACATCTCAAGGATGGTCAATGGAAACCGGAGCTCAATTTCGAGTCTCATCACAAAGGGTCTGAATACTTATGTAAATAAGGTATCTGTTTTTTATTTTTAATACATTTGCAAAAATTTAAAAAAACCTGTTTCGCAATAACGTAACAAAATGTGGAAGGGAAGGGGTCTGAATACTTTACGAACGCACTGTATGTATGGAACATATATGTAGAGGTTAAAATCTTTGCTTATTTATATTCTTCATAATTTGAAGATCCATAGTAAAAAAACAAGGAAATAAATGTAACTATTCATGTTGGGAAAACCATAATTAGATTGCTACAAGACAATGATCAACAAACTTATTCAAATGAGCCAAAGATGCTTTGAGACAATGGCAGAATTAATAAGTAATAATAAAAAGTAACACAATAAGAATTTGTAAAACTGATTTAACTTTGCCTGCATTAAAGTCCCCGGCCACTAGGACCGCCGCTTCTGGGTGTGCATTTTTTATTTTTTCTCAATTTCTGCCTGAATGACGTGGCCAAACTAAACTGCCTGTTGCTCAGGCCCTGAGGCCAGGATATGCATATAAATGTTAAAATAATGTAAGAGAATATAACACAATAGGAGAAAATCCAAAGAAATGCTCTTACAATGGAAAGTATAGGGGCATACTGAATTCTAGCTCCCTGGATGCAATTCCTATCACTTCCACAGAGTGTCAGCAGTCTATATTCAAGGTTTCAGGCTTATAACTTCCAAAACGAATAAGAAATATCAGCTTTAGTAGAAGGACACAGTCTTGGAAATTTGTGTTTGTGCGCGCCATGAAGATAAGACGTACCTGCTATAATCCGTTTCCCATTGAACATACGTCTTTCTGTAAGAAATATTATAGTTTGATTACAATTTAGGGTATCTGTGGAGTAAATAGAAACATATTTTGACTTGTTGAAACAAAGTTTAGGGGTAGATTTTCGGATTCCTTTCTCTACATGTTGAACGAGTGGATTACTCAAATCGATGGCGCCAACTAAACAGACTTTTTGGGATATAAAGAAAGATTTTATCTAACAAAACGACACTACATGTTATAGCTGGGACCCTTTGGATGACAAATCAGAGGAAGATTTTCAAAAAGTAAGTGAATATTTAAATCGCTATTTGTGAATTTATGAAACCTGTGCCGGTGGAAAAATATTTTGATGTGGGGCGCCGTCCTCAAACAATCGCATGGCATGCTTTCGCTGTAATAGCTACTGTAAATTGGACAGTGCAGTTCAATTAACAAGAATTTAAGCTTTCAACCGATATAAGACACTTGTATATATCTAAATGTTTAATATCCATAATTGTTATGATTATTTATTTGAATTGCGCACCCTCCAGTTTCACTGGAAGTTGTCCCGCTAGACGGCTATGAATAATATAGATGAGAACTCTCTTGGTAGATAGTGTGGTCTACAGCTTATCATAAGGAACTCTACCTGAGGCGGGCAATACCTCGAGACTTCTTTAATATTAGACACACCAACAGTTATTGACAAAGACACACACCCCACCCCTCGTCTTACCAGAGGTAGCGTCTGTTCTGCCGGTGCATGGAAAATTCCGCCAGCTCTATATTGTCTGTATCGTTGTTCAGCCACGTCTCGGTGAAACATAAAATGTTACAGTTTTTGATATCCTGTTGGTAGGATAATCTTAAACGTAGGTCATCAATTTTACAATTGCACGTTAGCAAGAAGAACGGATGGCAGTGGGAGTTTACTCACTCGCCTACAGATTCTCAGAAGGCTGCCCGATCTGCGGCCCCTTTTCCTGCGTCTTTTCTTCACGCAAAAGGCGTGGATCTGGGCCTGTTCCAGTGATATCCTTCTCGTAGGACTCATTAAAGGTAAAAGTTTCTTCCAGTCCGCATTGAGTTATCGCTGTCCTCATGTCCAGAAGTTATTTTCGGTCATAAGAGACGGTAGCAGCAACATTATGTACACAATAAGTAAAAAAATAACAAAATAGCACAGTTGGTTGGGAGAATGTAAAACGTCAGCCATGTTCTTCGGTGCCATCTTGTAAAGAGAGATTGGTTAGTAATTTATGGTTGGAAAGTTACTATAACTCCAATAAAATATATGTCTGGCCACACTTTGCATATTGCAAACAAAGACTTGTATTGGATATGATATATTGAAATAATTAAATAGCAACATATGTAAACAAGAATAAAATGAAAGCCACTGGTGGCGGAAATCTCCCTTAACTGATGTTCACTAGTGAGTTCCAGCCAATAAAGATCATGGAGCATTCATGTGTCCATTTCAATTTGACCTCCACTTATCTGATGGCTTCTAGAGAGCGACCTCTTTCTGCGCACCCCCACAGTCAGGACTTTATCAGCTTACCATTCATTTACATGTACAATCATTACAGGCGCTTCAGGAGCCGTTTGCTAAAAAGCTTTATGCAAATTGTAATTAACGGTAATTAAAACCCAGGCTGTTTTTGAATGGGAGCCACGGTGCTGGAGCGTTGTTTACTAAACCAAATTGAATCTAATGACTTTACTGTGGGAAATCAGAAGGGGGTCTGGGATGGGGGTAAGAATGTCTCGGCTGACAATAAGATGAGACTAAAGTGCACAGGGTGGTGGAGTCAAATTGCTCCCAGTTTGAATATTATCCAACTGTAGGTTCTAATCTCTAGTCATCACATGCATATTTGAGCACCCAAGCTATCCTATATTCCTGTTCAGTGGTGCACTTCAGGTCATTGGTATAACTTGAGGGAAATAAATAAATGTCATGGAATACTTCAATGGATACAATATTATTTTTTGTAAAATAAGCATAACACCAATTACATTTTTCTTATGTGGTAAAACAAGCAAATAAGTTCCAGGACACCAGCACTTCTTTAAAACCTTTGTTTCATCTTTGAAAACACACTTCTTAATAAATCATATTCTTATTTATTATAAACTTTTCAATATGGAGAGAATACCATTCCATCTGGCTAGTCTTATGTTAAAGCTGTCATGTAACTTATCACCAAATTCATATAGAAATATCATTCTCATTGAAAGCAAGTCTTAGAAGCAGTAGATCTCTATGTGCGCTATTTCTATGCTTCCTGTTCTTAAGTTTTGTTTTTGCATCTTTTACTTTCGGTTTTGTACACCAGCTTCAAACAGTTGAAAATACCATACTTTTGATTATGAAAAATATATTTCACAGCTGTTTAGATGGTACAATGATACTCTGCACAATGACTGCTTGTTTTGTCACATAAACTGAAATTAATCAAACTGCACCAGTACCGCTTACCTTGCGGAAGCAGAGAGAACAGTCTATGGCTTGGGTGGCTGGAGTCTTTAACGATTTTCCGGGCCTTCCTTTCACACCGCCTGATATAGCTCCATGCGATCGAGGGCGGTGCTGTTGCCATACCAGACAGTGATGCAGCCAGTCAAGATGCTCTCAATGGTGCAGCTGTAGAACTTTTTGAAGATTTGAGGGCCCATGCCAAACTTTTTCAACCTAAGGGGGAAGAGGCACTGTCATGCATTCACGACTGTGAGCGTGTGGACCATTTTAAGTCCTTAGTAATTTGGACCCCGAGGAACTTAAAGCTCTCGACCTAGCCCCGTCGATGTGGATGGGGGCTTGCTCGAACAGAGTAAACAGGGAGTACAGGAGGGAACTAAGCACACACCCCTGTGGGATGTAATTAAAAGTCTTAAAGTTTGGCTACATTTTCTGGCACCTCCCTCATGTCAGCATCGGTTTGGACATGAGGCTGTAGCCAATATGCATATCACCTACACTTTGACATGTAGGCTTTTATTATTTATGTATATGAAAAATAGATTTGAATGTTAATCCAATTTTGGCCTCTCTGATAAGAGTAATTGTTTGATAGTGATGTGTTTTTATTTTTTTACTTGTTCATTGAAACAACTTAATCTATATTCTTCTTGTCCCCACATTTTTTTTACTCATCTTGGACAAGAGGACAAGAGTTAATGTTGAGCCCTGTCAGAGCATGCACTGAACAGCTGGCAGTCATATTCACAGTCATTTTCAACCTCTACTTGTCCAAGTCTGTAATCCCCACGTCTCAAGCTGACCACCACCATTCCTGTTCCTAAGAACTCTTAAGGTTACCTACCAGATTGACTACCTCCCTGTAGCACTCACATCTGTAATCATGAAGTGCTTTGAAAGGCTGGTTATGGCACACATCAACTATATCATCCCAGACACCCTAAACCCAAAACAATTTGCATAATGCCGCAACAGATCCATAGACAATGCAATCTCAATTGCACTCCACACTGCCCTCACCCACCTAGATAAGAGGAATATCTACAGTACCAGTCAAAAGTTTGGACACAACTACTCATTCAAGGGTTTTTCTATATTTTTACTATTTTCTACATTGTAGAATAATGATGAAGACATCAAAACTATGAAATAACACATATGGAATCATGTAGTAACCAATTTTTTTTTTAAACAAATCAAAATATATTTTATATTTGAGATTCTTCAAAGTAGCCTTCAAAGTACCCTTTGCCTTGATGACAGCTTAGCATACCCTTGGCATTCTCTCAACCAGTTTCATGAGGTAGTCACCTGAAATGCATTTCAATTAACAGGTGTGCCTTGTTAAAAGTTAATTTGTGGAATTTCTTTTCTTCTTAACTACTTACGGAGTGGTGGGGCGCTAGCTACTCATGTCGGCCTCGAGCAGCGAAAACACCCAGTCCCAGTATAGTGTTATCTACTTAGGGAGCAGCGGGGCGCTAGCGGGCCACTCCCGACACTACCCGGTGAAATGTGAGGCGCCAAATTCAAAATCCAAAAGTTGAATTATTAAACATTCATCAATATACAAGTGTTGCATAGTCATCAAAAGCTCTGATTCTTGGCAATATCACAGCGTTGTCAGATTTCAAAAAGGCTTTACGGCGAAAGCACAACATTTGATTGTTTGAGGATAGCACCCCACATATTTTCCACATTAGCATAAATTCATATCCAGCGCGGGTCACACAAAACCCATATAAGAGCTAAAAAACGTACCTTTCGAAGAACTTCTGCTGAGGGCTTCCCAAGTGTCCAACAAAGACATCCAATGGTTCTTTTGTTAGAAAAAGTCATTTATTATATCCATAAATCTCCGTTTGGTTGGCGCGTTATGATCAGAAAATCCAACGTCAAATCGCCCATTGAACCGTGAAGAGAACTCGTTCAAATATACCTATCAGCTTTTCCTAAACAAATCATAGATCATTTAAAATGCATCCTTAGCTATCCTTTTATGAATATTAGCGATAATATTTCACTCGGATGGTAACCCAAACGTTATAAAAGGAAAATACAGTGGGGCGCGCACTCGGTCTCGCGCCCGTAAAATCTTGTTGACATCTGAGCTACCTGGACTATTTCCTGTTCCTATCCGTTCTGCTCACTGCTACAGCTTCCATGCTTTGTATAAAGACTGTTGACATCTAGTGGAAGCCATAGGTACTGCAGTCTCAGTCCTAGGTAAAATACAAATTAATAGGCACTCTGGAGAAGAAGGTCATTTACAAAAAAACTGCAAATCCGCATGGATTTTCCTCTGGTTTTTGCCTGCTATATCAGTTCTGTTATACTCACATACATTATTTTAACACTTTTAGAAACTTCAGAGTGGTTCCTATCCAATAGTACTAATTATGTGCATATCCTATTTTCTGGGCCTGAGTGGCAGGCATTTTACTTTGGGCACTCTCCAAAACCGTCACCTATGCTGCCGCTCCCTAAGAAGTTATTGTCGAAGCGTGCATAAAATGCTTTTAGTTCGTCTGGTAGAGAGGCATCGTTGGGCAGATTTGTAATCCGTAATGGACTGTAGCCCCTGCCACATGCGACGGGCATCGGTGCCTGTGTAATGTTTATTCCTATATTGTCCTTTTGCTCTTATGTTATTCTAAAGGATGCTTGGCTAACAAAGCGAATGGGAAAGGCCTCTGAACGATGGTAAAGATTCAACTATCAGGCGGGGAGCTTAGTAAACAGCCTTTAGAAAAGAAACAGCATTCTGCCTTAAAAATTGGACTAAGAAAGGCAACCAGTTAAAAGGCTAATAACCGTCAGAGGGATTTCCTTTTACAAATAATATGTGCCTACAAGAGCTCATAGAGCTGCAGAAGACATTGCCTTTTAAAAATAACATTAAAACAAGCAATAACTGATCCTTGCAAAAGCAAGTGATTGTGGCACATTGCTCACTAATCACAAAGGTATGCCTCAGTAAAATCCCACATCCAAAACGTCACCACTGTTCATAACACCAACAATATGCCCACCAGCTAATGCCATGCAGGCTGTAATCTTTGTGCATATTAGAAAGGTATCAAACAGCGATCATCACCATGACTTAATGGAATACTGAATCTTTTTTTTATCTGTCAGTGATGTGCACACCCAGCATACACCAGATTAGATGTCAGGCCAAAGCCTTCACTGAGACACTGTGAGAAACTTAAACTATGCAAATCCTGTCTGAAACCCTGGTGCGTAAGTGCTGTGAAATCACATTTCTCTTTTCATGGTAATGTTATTCATGGGCCAAGACTTTATTGTATGGAATCAATAGAATTTCACATATGAATGGAAAAATTGGACATTGAGAAGTTCATATATATTGAGAAGAAAATGCTTAATGGTGATTTCTGTATGAACATGTTCTTACAATAGGATAGAATTCAATATGCTCAACACTGATCCTGACATCTCCTCATCCTCACCCCAAGACAAGGCTAGCCTATTACCCCCATCGCCACAATTTACTCATTAAAATAATTTGCTGACCGACATGCAGCATGTATTGGTAGAGTTGTTTTGTAAACACAAACATCAATGTGCTTTATCTAATGTTGGTACTATTCTTCACATGGCAGGATTACCCTCTTTCCACAGGACCACCCTCCAGTCAGTCCACACACAGTGTGACACCAGAGAGAATGTCAGCACCAGTATCTCTGCTCTATCCTGATCTGAACTACAGACACATGGCAGCCTGGAGACAGAACATAATGACTCCCTGTCCTGGCGTGAACTTGGCAGTGGAAGACACCAGAAAGTAACACCGATACTGTACTCCTCTTCATGTGATAAAACATCTCCTCTTTCTTCCCCTTACAGAGATCCCCATTCTGCTGCTCCAGTGTGGGTCAGTCAACTGGGTATGGATATTACCAGTCACTGTGTAGACCCGCATGTTTCAACCCATTAAACTGTCACACAGGATTTACTCAGGATTGGGGGAGAGAGAGGCCAATACATTATCTTCTTCTGCACATGGAGGGAGACAAAGGGATGGAAGAGAGAAAGGAGGATGGAGGGTGAAGAAGAAAGGACCCTGAGAGTAAATAATATGCACCGTAGCCTGTAGTAAGTGCTTCTCAATGGCCAAGTCCAAAGCAGGAGGTGAGGATGCTAGAGTGGAATTCAGCTAGAAGGTAGTTGTGGGTTTCATGAATGGAGGAAGAGGGAGAGTGATTTGTGTTTTACACTTGCCATGAAAACACAACTTCTCTCTGAGCCCTGCTGAAAACCATAAGCATAAAATACCATGAGTAAAATATAGTTATTCATTGAGGCTAAGTTGGGTAAAGAAATTGTATTCTCTTATCCATACAGTTTAAAGTCCTTTTTATACTGAAAATCATAAGCATGAAATACCATGGGTAAAATATAGTTATTCACGGAGGCTAAGTTGGGTAAAGAAATAATATTATCTTAGCAATACATAAAAAGGACTTTAAACTGTATGGATAAGAGAATAGTCTTTAATTACCCAACTCGGCCTCCATGAATAAAAATATTTTATTCAGCAGGGCTCAAATCAAATCAAACTTTACTTGTCACATGCGCAGAATACAAAAAATGCAGACCTTACCGTGGAATGCATACTTACAAGCCCTTAACCAACAGTGCAGTTTGTCGTGCCCTCTTCACAACTGTCGTGGTGTGTTTGGACCATGATCACGTTGTCGGTGATCAGGCCTACCACTGCTGTTGTCAGCAAACCTAATGATAGTGTTGGAGTCGTGTTTGGCCACGTAGTCGTGGGTGAACAGGGAGCACAGGAGGGGACTGATTACACACCCCTGAGGGGCCCCAGTGTTGAGGATCAGCGGGGCAGACATGTTGTTGCCTACCCCTACCACCTGGGGGCGGCCCGTCAGGAAGTCCAGGATCCAGTTGCATAGGGAGGTGTTTAGTCCCAGGGTCCTTAGCTTAGTGATGAGCTTCGTGGGCACTCTGGTGTTGAATGCTGAGCTGTAGTCAATGAACAGCATTCTCACATATGTGTTTGTTTTGTCCAGGTGGGAAAGGGAAATGTGGAGTGCGATTGAGATTGCGTCATCTGTGGATCTGTTGGGGCGGTATGCAAATTGGAGTGGGTCTAGGGTATCTGGGAGGATTCTGTTGATGTTAGCCATGACCAGCCTTTCAAAGCACTTCATGGCTACCAACGTGAGTGCTACCGGGCGGTAATCATTTAGGCAAAGGGACTATGGTGTTCTGCTTGAAACACGTACAGTCGTGGCCAAAGATTTTGAGAATGACACAAATATAAATTTCCACAAAGTTTGCTGCTTCAGTGTCTTTAGATATTTTTGTCAGATGTTACTATGGAATAATGAAGTATAATTACAAGCATTTTTCATAAGAGTCAAAGGCTTTTATTGACAAGTTGATGCAAAGAGTCAATATTTGAAGTGTTGACCCTTCTTTTTCAAGACCTCTGCAATTAACTTCTGGGCCACATCTTGACTGATGACAGCCAATTCTTGCATAATCAATGCTCGGAGTTTGTCAGAATTTGTGGGTTTTTGTTTGTCCACCCGCCTCTTGAGGATTGACCACAAGTTCTCAATGGGATTAAGGTCTGGGGAGTGTCCTGGTCATGGACCCAAAATATCGATGTTTTGTTCCCCGAGCCTCTTAGTTATCACTTTTGCCTTATGGCAAGGTGCTCCATCATGCTGGAAAAGCCATCGTTCGTCACCAAACTGTTCCTGGATGGTTGGGAGAAGTTGCTCTCGGAGGATGTGTTGGTACCATTCTTTATTCATGGCTGTGTTCTTAGGCAAAATTGTGAGTGAGCCCACTCCCCTGGCTGAGAAGCAACCCCACACATGAATGGTCTCAGGATGCTTTACTGTTGGCATGACACAGGACTGATGGCAGCGCTCACCTTGTCTTCTCCGGACAAGCTTTTTTCCGGATGCCCCAAACAATCGGAAAGGGGATTCATCAGAGAAAATGACTTCCCAGTCCTCAGCAGTCCTATCCCTGTACCTTTTGCAGAATATCAGTCTGTCCCTGATGTTTTTCCTGGAGAGAAGTGGCTTCTTTGCTGCCCTCTCTTGACACCAGGCCATCCTCCAAAAGTCTTCGCCTCACTGTGCGTGCAGATGCACTCACACCTGCCTGCTGCCATTCCTGAGCAAGCTCTGTACTGGTGGTGCCCCGATCCCGCAGCTGAATCAACTTTAGGAGACGGTCCTGGTGCTTGCTGGACTTTCTTGGGCATCCTGAAGCCTTCTTCACAACAATTTAACCGCTCTCCTCGAAGTTCTTGATGATCCGATAAATGGTTGATTTAGGTGCAATCTTACTGGCAGAAATATCCTTGCCTGTGAAGCCCTTTTTGTGCAAAGCAATAATGACGGCACATGTTTCCTTGCAGGTAACCATGGTTGACAGAGGAAGAACAATGATTCCAAGCACCACCCTCCTGTTGAAGCTTCCAGTCTGTTATTCGAACTCAATCAGCATGACAGAGTGACCTCCAGCCTTGTCCTCGTCAACACTCACACCTGTGTTAACGAAAGAATCACTGACATTGTCACGACTTCCGCCGAAGTCGGCTCCTCTCCTTGTTCGGGCGGCGTTCGGCGTTCGGTATTGCCGGTCTTCTAGCCAGTCGATCCACATTTCATTTTCCATTTGTTTTGTCTGTGTTTTACACACCTGGTTTCAATTCCCTCATTGCATGTTTGTATTTAACCCTCTGTTCCCCCCCATGTCTTTGTGTGGGATTGTTCTTTGTAGTGCTTGTGCACATGATTTACTGGTGCGTTACGGGTTATTTTTGTGCCCATGTACTCTCGTGTTTTTGAACCTTTGGGTTGTATAATAAACGACTAGTTTATTACCCAGTTTTGCTCTCCTGCGCCTGACTTCTCTGCCACCAGTTACACAACCCCTACAAAATCCCACACCCAACTATGGAGTCACCAGGAGCAGGTGCCTCAGGAGTAGGAGTGGAGGAGCGCGTCCAGGAGCATGCGGCGATGCTTCAACATCTCGGCGACGCCATGGACCTTGTTGTCCAGACCATGGACCATTAGGAGAGACAGAGAGTTCGTCCAGCGCCTCTACCCGTACAACCAGGGTCTCCACCTAGCGCCTCTCTTTCACTCGGTCCCAGTGGGATTCGTCTCGCCCTTCCCTGGGAGTACGACGGGACGGCTGCACACTGCCAGGGGTTCTTATGTGGCCGCAGAGGTCACACTGCCGGTTCCTCTGGGGATCAAGGCAGCAGACAGGGTACTCTGGCGTCATCCCAGGTGAGCCGGCACCATTGTCACCTAGAGCCCTCTGTTGCACACTTGTTTTTGTATGTTACTTTTTCGGAGTTTTCCCCACATTCCTAGTATAAGGCGCTCGTCGATTCAGGTGCGGCTGGGAATTTTATAGACAGATCGTTTGCTCTTAGTTTAGGGATTCCTATTGTTCCCGTGGATGTGCCCTTCCCTGTTCATGCCTTAGATAGTCGACAATTAGGGTCAGGGTTGATCAGGGAGGCCACCGCTCCACTGGGTATGGTAATGCAGGGGGGGTCACAAGGAGAAGATCAGTCTCTTCCTCATTGACTCTCCTGCATTTCCCGTGGTGCTAGGTCTACCCTGGTTAGCTTGTCATGACCCCACTGTTTCTTGGCAACGGAGGGTTCTCACGGGGTGGTCGTGAGAGTGCTCAGGGAGGTGTTTAGGGGTTTCCTTGGGTGCTACTACGGTGGAAAGTCCAGACCAGGTCTCCACCGTGCGCATTCCCCCTGAATATGCCGATTTGGCTCTCGCCTTCTCCAAGAAGAAGGCGACTCAATTACCACCCCATCGACGGGGGGATTGTGCGATAAATCTCCTGGTAGACGCCGCACTTCCCAGGAGTCACGTGTATCCCCTGTCACAGGAGGAGACGGCGGCTATAGAAACATATGTCTCCGAATCCCTGCCCAAGGGGTACATTCGGCCCTCCACTTCACCGCCTCCTCGAGTTTCTTTTTTGTAAAGAAGAAGGAGGGAGGTCTGCGCCTGTGTATTGACTATCGAGGTCCAAACCAGATCACAGTTAGGTATAGTTACCCGCTACCGCTCATCGCCACAGCGATTGAGTCAATGCACGGGTCGTGCTTCTTCACCAAACTAGATCTCAGGAGCGCTTACAATCTGGTGTGTATCCGGGAGGGAGACGAGTGGAAGACGGCGTTCAGTACAACCTCAGGGCATTTTGAGTACCTCGTCATGCAGTACGTGTTGATAAATGCTCCATCAGTCTTCCAAGCCTTCGTAGACAAGATTTTCAGGGACCTGCACGGGCAGGGTGTAGTGGTGTATATTGATGACATTCTGATATACTCCGCTACACACGCCGAGCATGTGTCCCTGGTGAGCATGACCTGTACATCAGGCTGAGAAATGCCTGTTCTTCCAGCAGTCCGTCTCCTTCCTAGGGTATCGTATTTCCACCTCTGGGGTGGAGATGGAGAGTGACCACATTTCAGCTGTGCGTAATTGGCCGACTCCCTCCACGCGGTAAAGGAGGTGCAGTGGTTTCTAGGGCTTGCCAACTACTACCGGAGGTTTATCATCCAGGGTTTTGGTCAGGTAGCGGCTCCTATTACCTCACTGCTCAAGGGGGGTGCGGTGCGGTGCGTTTGCAGTGGTCGGCTGAGGCGGACAGGGCTTTTGGTCACCTGAGGGCTCTGTTTACCCTGGCTCCCGTGCTGGCTCATCCGGATCCCTCTTTGGTGTTCATAGTGGAGGTGGACGCGTCCGAGGCTGGGATAGGAGCCGTGCTCTCTCAGCGCTCGGGTACGCTACCGAAGCTCCGCCCCTGTGCTTTCTTCTCGAAGAAGCTCAGCCCGGCGGAGCGAAACTATGACGTGGGAGACCGGGAGCTGTTGGCTGTTGTCAAGGCTCTGAAGACGTGGAGACATTGGCTTGAGGGGGCTAAACACCCTTTTCTCATCTGGACTGACCACTGCAATCTGGAGATCATCCGGGCAGCGAGGAGACTGAACCCTCGCCAGGCAAGAGGGCCATGTTTTTCACCCGCTTTGTTTTCACCCTTTCCTACAGACCAGGTTCCCAGAACGTCAAGGCAGACGCACTGTCCAGGCTGTATGACACAGAGGAGCGGTCCATGGATCCTACCCCCATACTCCCGGCCTCCTGCCTAGTGGCGCCGGTAGTGTGGGAGCTGGACGCGGACATAGAGCAGGCGTTACGTGCAGAGCACACTCCGCTTCAGTGTCCCGCTGGTCGTCTGTACGTTCCGTCTGCTGTCCGTGACCGATTGATCTATTGGGCCCACACTTCACCCTCCTCTGGTCATCCTGGGATCGGTCGGACGGTGCGCTGTTTGGTTGGGAAGTACTAGTGGCCTACTTTGGCCAAGGACGTGAGGGTTTATGTTTCCTCCTGCTCGAACGCCGCCCACTCCCCTTGTTATTGAAAAAAATACTCACACCCCCACCCCTCGTCTTACCAGACGTAGCATCTCTGTTCTGCTGGTGCATGGAAAATCCCGGCAGCTCTATATTATCCATGTCGTCGTTCAACCACGACTCGGTGAAACATAAGATATTAAAGTTCTTAATGTCCCATTGGTAGGATAATCGGAATCGTAGGTCATCAATTTTATTTTCCAATGATTGCATGTTAGCAAGTAGAACGGAAGGCACTGGGAGTTTACTCGCTCGCCTACGGTTTTTCTCAGAAGGCAGCCCGATCTATGAACTTCCGGCGCCGACAGAGATGGCAGCCTCGCTTCACGTTCTCAGGAAATCATGCAGTATTTTGTTTTTTTATGTATTACTTTTTACATTGTTACCCCGGGAAATATTAAGTTTTATTACATACAACCGGGAGGAACTATTGGATATAAGAGCAACGTCAACTTACCAACATTACGACCAGGAAAACGACTTTCCCAAAGAGGATTCTCGGTTTGCTAACCCAACCACAACAATAGACTGGATAGCACGCGGCGAATCAAAACAACGGCGGCGCCGGAGAAGAGGGAAACGCGCCGGTCTTTTGGTAAAGCTACGTCGACGGGCGCATCGTGCACCTCTCCCGAGTATTTTAATCGCCAATGTACAGTCTCTTGACAACAAAGTAGACGAAATCAGATCAAGGGTTGCCTTTCAGAGAGACATCCGAGACTGCAACGTTCTTTGCTTCACGGAAACATGGCTCACTCAGGACACGTTATCTGAGTCGGTACAGCCACCTGGTTTCTCCACGCAT
>QNTS01011211.1:10958-21632 GCA_003317085.1 Hucho hucho
GATGATGATGATGATGCCTTCCTCTCTGACACACAGATGACTGAACACTCTGACCCCAACTCATATAGGTGTGTCATTGTTGTGCCTTTTCCTATCTAAGTTGAGTTCAGCTGTGGACAGCCCTTTGTGTTGGGCCATGGTGCACTGATTGTTCAGAGTATTTTCTACTAAGATTCAACACCCTAGCATGTTACCTGTAATGTCATGGTATGCTCTCTCTCTCCTCTCTCTCTTCTCTCTGTGTGTAGTTGGTCTCTGATCCGTCTGGTCATGGTAAAACTGGCTCTACATAACGTCAAGACCTTCCTCCCTCTCACTGGACTGGACTTCACAGGTAAACACACACACTAGGGTTGAATGGCGGGAAAAGGTTTACTGGGATTTACCGCCCAAAACCACTCCATTTTCCCGGGATAAATAACTGAGAGAAACCAGTAAATGATAATAAATTATTTATATGAACAGCAGGGCGTGGAATGGAACTGTTCAATTATATAAGATGTCTAAATCAGTCTTCTCTACGGCCTCTGCATGATGAATCATCAACGCTCATATAGACCTATCATCTCATCATGGTAACTTCTTGTCTTGTGACAGGTAGGCCTGCATTTTCTGCAGCATAGTCTATATTACAGTAATATGTTGTCTCATATACCCTTCTCCATCTGGCTTTCGGGGTCACCTTATTTTTTTTATTATAAAGATATATATTTTTAATTGCTGCTGCAGAATTTTAAAACAGTCTATCACTCAAATATCGTTGGTTTAAATCAGTGCATGCGTAACCGAGCCCTCTGTCTTTCTCTCTCTCCATCAACTCCATTCAAATTGCTTCCAAAATAGATCATCCTGTTCTAGATTGATATATAGCCCTATATATAGATGTCCTAGCCTACCTCTTTCAGGTAATACATTATATATATGTATATAATGTAGGTAATCAGGTAATACATTCAATGCAGTATTAGCCTTATAATTAGCAAATTAATGATGGGTTATGCATAGTAAGCTTCAAATGTATAGCCTCTTGTCTCTTGCACAATACGCACACACCTGTGCTCCGCTGGCCTCTCTCCTTAAAAACGCTCCTTAGCTCTTGGAGTCCCATGCAGGAAAAGCTACACTGGAATAGCTTGCTGGACATGATTATTTTTTGCATTTCTTATACCAATAGATTATTAGAAGAGGGACGCTAACTGTTGTTAGCTGAATGTCAAATACAGCAGCCAATAGAACTCACAGGTAGTTTGAAAGAAGAGCGAACTCGATGGTGGTAGGTTATAGCAGTTATTTATTCAGACCCAGAACCATTCAATCTTCCTGAAGAGACGTGAAAGCCTTCTGCATCTAATTCTAGTCCTATACTGTTTAAGGATGTCATTAGAATGATGAATATAAGGACAACAAAGTGTTTCATTTAACTGTTGAAAGCGAGGAAGGAATGAAGCAACAATAGAGAGAAAGAGGAGGTATGCTAACAACATCAAGGGAAATATTATGGTCAGCCTACTAACTATACCAATAGACCCTATTATATTTCAGAATTAAAATCGAATTTGCTAGCCTATAGTTGTAACTTTGTAGGCTGCATGTGCTGCACTAGAATCACATGATCTCTCCCTGCTTTATCATGGTTTGAATGAGGTGAGTAATTCCAGTCCATGTACAGTATAATACAATACAGTACAGGAATACAGTTCACACTTAAAAAGATTAGCCTGCTGGAGCTAGTTTCATTTATTTAGCCAAGAGAGCATATAGCTAGCTAGCTACATCTATGGGCTGATATGTTTTTCTGTCTTGTGTAATGTGCAGTAGACTATATCATATATGTATTGGATAAGGGCACAATCATTTTGGGCTTTTTGGGGCTTGGGCTAATTAAATGTCTTTAATGTAGGGCTCAATAAATGTCTTTAATGTAGGGCTCATTAAATGTCTTTAATGTAGGGCTCATTAAATGTCTTTAATGTAGGGCTCATTAAATGTCTTTAATGTAGGGCTCATTAAATGTCTTTAATGTAGGGCTCATTAAATGTCTTTAATGTAGGGCTCATTAAATGTCTTTAATGTAGGGCTCATCAGGCTCAGGTAGCATCAGGCTTGAATTTTGGATCAAAGCTCTAATCAAATCCAGACAGGCCTAATTATATACTTTTTAATGCTTTTGAATGACACTTCCAGTTTTGGCGGGATATTCCGGGTTACCCAGAACAATTGTAATATACCGGGAAAATATTCAACCCTAACACACACACTCACACACAGCGGCGCAACCAAAACAGTTTTTCTTTCTGTTATCGTCCTCTCCTCCCTCTATCAGACCTGCCGGTGACGTCTCCTCTGGGGAATGCTGTACTGAAGACACTAGAGAACTGGGAGACCATACTCCAGGAGAGGATGAACAAGTTTGATGGTCCTCCTCCCAACTACATCAACACCTACCCCACTGACCTCAGCACAGGAGGGGGGCCCGCCATACTGAGACACAAGGCCATGCTGGAGCCTGACAACACACCTTTCAAGTGGGTATTATTCACACACAGATACATAGACTACTCACACACAGACTCATGTTCTCACGTTTCTGTGTGTGTCTCGTCTTCCAGGAATAAGAACCACATTTCGTTCCCTGCAAGGCGTCTCTGGCACTACCTGGTGAAACAGGAAGTTCTTCAGGAGACTCTGATTCGCTATATCTTCACTAAGAAGAGGAAGCAGAGCGAGGTAACGAGCTAAACTGGACCCCTGGTACAATCTGTGTCTGTCTGTCCCTCCACTTCCCCTACACCTACAGCATGTCTGGTCTCATACATCAGGCATCCTTTATTTACCTGGTTATTACTTACACATTAAACTCATCCACTCCAAAAGCTGCATTCAGAAACAAAGGTGTCATTATAGCACCTAACTTGTTAATGAGTTGAGACCATGCCCCACCCTCCCCTCCACCCACTGTCATTGCATTGAGAGAGACCTCTCCTATCTCCCCAGCACTCCACTCTGTTACCATGTGATAGGACATTGTTTGGGTTGGGAGAAGCCTTTGCCTCATCCACGTATTGACATACTGACTGTGTGTGTGTCTGCGTGTATCTACCATCCAGACAACCCTTTCATTTTTGTTTTCTTCATTTTGTGTTTTGTTTGTTTTGTGCATGTGTGTGTGTGTTGTGTTGTGCTGTGTTGTATTGTGTAGTGTGTTGAAGGCTATATGGATCTCCTCAGCCCAAACTGTGTATCTGGAGCTCTCAGGCCCAACAAGGTAGTATCAAGGTGTCTGTCTGTACAGTATGAACTGGTACCTGCTCAGGGCTGTGAAAGTCTCTCTTCTAATCACCGCTTGGCACGCTTCACCTCACCATTACTACTCACTAACCCGATACTACTAGGGTTTTCCAGAAATAACGTTTGTAAGATGCCTGGAATCAGGAAGAAATAAGAATCCGTAATCCTTAAACCAGGATTTCTGAAAAACATAAGAATTTGGGGAAAGTTGGCAGAATTTTGCAACCTTACCTACTACCTAACCTAACCTAACCTCACTGTCACTAACCCACTACCTCATCACATCACCTCACCCCACTGACACTGTCTGTCACTAACCCACTACCTCATCACATCACCTCACCGACACTGTCTGTCACTAACCCACTACCTCATCACCACACCTCACCCCACTGACACTGTCTGTCACTAACCCACTACCTCATCACATCACCTCACCGACACTGTCTGTCACTAACCCACTATCACATCACCTAACCCCACTGACACTGTCTGTTACTAACCCACTACCTCATCACATCACCTCACCCCACTGACACGGTCTGTCATTAACCCACTACCTCATCACATCACCTCACTGTCACTAACCCACTACCTCTTCACATAACCTCACTGTCACTAACCCACTACCTCATCACATCACCTCACCCCACTGACACGGTCTGTCACTACCCCCACTAACACACTGACACGGTCGGTCTCTACCCCCACTAACACACTGACACGGTCGGTCTCTACCCCCACTAACACACTGACACGGTCGGTCTCTACCCCCACTAACACACTGACACGGTCGGTCTCTACCCACACTAACACACTGACACGGTCGGTCTCTACCCCCACTAACACACGGACACGGTCTGTCTCTACCCGCACTAACACACGGTCTGTCTCTACCCCCACTAACACACGGTCTGTCTCTACCCCCACTAACACACGGTCTGTCTCTACCCCCACTAACACACTGACACGGTCTGTGTCAGTTAGCTAACCCCCACTAACACTCTTCATCTCTTCCTTAATACTATCATCCCCCTCTGTAATCATGACTTATTCCAGCCCCTCTTCCAGCTCTGACAGAGAGGTGTCACGTGGACCTAACCTGCATGTTCTCACTGAGTGCTCACTGTGTCACTGCTGTGCGTGGCTGTGTGTCAGTGTAGGGGTGTTGTGAATGGTAGTGTGTGTTGTGATAGCGTGTGGCTGTGTGTGTATGTAACAGGTGTGTATGCTAAGATATTGTGTGGCTGTGTACAGTATATATGTACCAGGTGTACTAAATGATGGCGGGTGCTGTGATAATGTGTTCCAGCTGGAGGGAGACTTAGGCTACCCAGGAAGGAATGCTAAGATCATCCACAAGGAGTCTGACATCATCATGGCCTTTGCCATCAACAGGGTGAGAGACATCTGCAGTGCACACAGACACACACACTCAAAGCTTTCCCATTTGATGTAGTTTGACGTTTCAGGTGCCATGTTCGGCAGGTTTTAGAGTTAGACACCATAGAGATAAATGAGTAGAGGGGATTCCATTAGTCTGGCCAAGAAGGCCACCAGTTAACATATAACACTCTAAGCCCTGTCTAATTAGACTTTCTTTACATTTATTGAATCCCTTATTTTTGTCACTAAACAGTCTCCACATATACTTCCATAAATGATTTTAAACTGGTACCGGGCGACCTACAGACTGGACTTGTGAGACCAGCCCACATATACGTGTTCCTGAGATTCTCACCTTTACACAGATCAGTGTTTAGCCCAAACTGTTGGGACCCTACAGACAGAAGTTGGCAGATCGGCAGTATCGACTTCAGACCAGTCCCAAGACGCTTGTGGGGGTCGTAGAGCAAAACGGAGAACACCATTGTGTTCCTGAGAGTCTCCTCCATAAAGGGATTGTTAGGCCAAACCGTTCCGTCGCTACAGATGATTTTGTGAGAAGACCGATTTTCGGGATGTCTCATGGTCTGACAAACACTGCTCTGTCACCTTTCACCCCAAATGCGGAAGTGTTACATAGGTGGATGCGGTGGATTGAGACACATCCAACGCAAAAAACGATATCTCTAGCTTCAACTGATGGATTTGTGTATTATGCTAAATAGATTTCCACATGGGCGTGGACATCGACCTTAGGGGGGTTAACACACAGTACACCACATCTAAATGTTTCTTTACATTGGAATGTCTCTTCTACTCATTCAGATGATGTGGTATACATTTACTGGCCTCTCTTCTCTCCCTCCCCCCACCCCCCTCTCTCCTCCCCCCTCCAGGCTAACACCAATGAGATAGTGCTGGCGTCCACTCACGACGTGCAGGAGGTTGATGTGTCCACTCTGTTAGCTGCTCAGCCCTACACCTGGATAGGAGAGGACTTTGACAAGGAGTCACACAGGTCAGTACACACACACTCATATATACACACACACACACACACACATACACACACACACACACACACACATTGTGTTGGACTTCTTTCTCTCCTCAGTTCTGATGACGTGGACTACCGTTCTTCCCACACTAACGTCGCCCAGGCCTCCTCTACCCCGTCCCACTTCAACCCCAAAGACATGGCAGCCTCCGCATCCATGCCCTGGCTGGGGAGTGGGCAGACCAGCATGGGGGCTAGTGTGGTACGACACACAAACATCCTCCACTCACTCACTCACACATATATATATATTTATATATATACATACACACATACACTACCGTTCTAAAGTTTGGGGTCACTTAAACATTTCCTTGTTTTTGAAAGAAAAGCTGTTTTTTTTGTCCATTAAAATAACATCAAATTGATC
This sequence comes from Hucho hucho, assembly GCA_003317085.1. Taxonomy (NCBI): domain Eukaryota; kingdom Metazoa; phylum Chordata; class Actinopteri; order Salmoniformes; family Salmonidae; genus Hucho; species Hucho hucho. Next base: position 17,060 of record QNTS01011211.1, read on the forward strand.
ATAAATGCAGTGTAGACATTGTTAATGTTGTAAATGACAATTGTAGCTGGAAACAGCAGATTCTTTATGGAATATCTACATAGGCGTACGGAGGCCCATTATCACCAACCATCACTCCTGTGTTACAATGGCATGTTATGTTAGCACAGCTGAAAACTGTTGTGGTGATTAAAGAAGCAATACAACTGGCCTTCTTTAGACTAGTTGAGTATCTGGAGCATCAGCATTTGTGGGTTCGATTACAGGCTCAAAATGGCCAGAAACAAAGACCTTTCTTCTGAAACTCGTCAGTCTATTCTTGTTCTGAGAAATAAAGGCTATTCCATGCGAGAAATTGCCAAGAAACTGAAGATCTCATACAGCGCTGTGTACTACTCCCTTCACAGCGCAAACTGGCTCTAACCAAAATAGAAAGAGGAGTGGGAGGCCCCGGTGCACAACTGAGCAAGAGGACAGGTACATTAGAGTGTCTAGTTTGAGAAACAGACGCCTCACAAGTCCTCAACTGGCAGCTTCATTAAATAGTACCCGCAAAACTCCAGTCTCAACGTCAACAGTGAAGAGGCAACTCCGGAATACTGGCCTTCTAGGCAGAGTTGCAAAGAAAAAGCCAAATCTCAGACTGGCCAATAAAAAGAAAAGATTAAGATGGGCAAAAGAATACAGACACTGGACAGAGGAACTCTGCCTAGAAGGCCAGCATCCCGGAGTCGCTTCTTCACTGTTGACGTTGAGACTGGTGTTTTGCGGGTACTATTTAATGAAGATTCCAGTTGCCTGTAATCGAACCCACTAATGCTGACGCTCCAGATACTCAACTAGTCTAAAGGACAGTTTTATTGCTTCGTTAATCAGGACAACATTTTTCAGCTGTGATAACATAATTGCGAAAGGGTTTTCTACTGATCAATTAGCCTTTTAAAATGATAAACTTGGATTAGCTAACACAACGTGCCATTGGAACACAGGAGTGATGGTTGCTGATAATGGGCCTCCGTACGCCTATGTAGATATTCCATAAAAAATCTGCAGTTTCCAGCTACAATAGTCATTTACAACATTACCAATGTCTACACTGTATTTCTGATCAATGTGATGTTATTTTAGTGGACAAAAAACAAGGACATTTTCTAAGTGACCCCAAACTTTTGACATTTCGGTTGAATGCATTCAGTTGTACAACTGACTAGGTACAGAATCTCCTTTCCCACTTTCCATTTACTTTGAACTTGTCAGTGCAGTGTTGTCCAGTGAGAGAGGTAGTAGTCTGTACTGACCAGTAGAGGGACACAGTACTCAGGAGTGAAGCATCTGTCCCAGCCTGTCTGGCTCACAGCTCACCACTCTAAACTCAAGGTCCTGTCTGTTTATTATGAAAACCCCCTCCCTATTGTCTCTCCCCACACTACTCTGGTGTCATAGGAAATATGTGCAGTAGTACCTAGCAGAACCCATTCGAGTACTGTTAAGACCATACGGTTTAAAGCAAGCAGACAAACGTTCTTCTTTAAATGTTAGAAGGCATTGTCTCACCCTATTCCTCGCTCGCTGTGTCCGAACTGAGGCCCACTAGCTGGACCTAGTCAGTCCAGTGGATATTGACACTGGTTATCTATCTCAGGCCAAACAGACAGAGAGTTGAGGACTAAACAGGCTGGTAGATGAGTCTGTTACCATAGATAGGCAGTGTGTGTGTTTGTATGAGAGAGATGGGAGAGTATCAACACACAGATACCCAGCTCTCACAGCGTCTCCTCGGCGGCCCAAGGTACAGGCCTGCGTCACCGCATCACCCAGTTCTCAAATATGTCTCCGTTCAAGTGATAATTCTTCATGCTATAGTCAATATGGAGAACTGTTGCCTTGTACCAGAAGTATAAATATGTCCTAGTCTAGGTGGTGAGTCTTGGTAAGGCCAGACTGTATGGAAAGACATACTGTCGTTCAGTGTCATTGGCTTATACTGTAAGTGTAAAATAGGTCCCAGTTCAGATGATGAATCCCCTTTAGAGTGAAAGGTTGTAGAGTAGTTTTAATCAACTAGAAGAAATACCTGCACACTGCTCAGGTTATGAAGCTGATGTATCGGCCTGTTGGCCTTCATCAGAGCTGTTTCAGTTCAAAGAAATGTCCTAGTTGAGTACTGAAGTCCATAGTGTAGGGCATCACTGTGTTTTGACTGAATGTTTTAAAGACTGAGGTTTCAAATGAAGTATGATGTATTAGGTTATTTGAATGTTGTTTTTCAGATTATGAAGAGGAACCTGAACAATGTGAAGAGAATGACCTCCCACCCCATATTCCAGTACTGTAGGTATCATATAATGTATTTAGTACCATATACCACTACTATATTATATACAGTATACCACTAGTAAACGCAGCAAAAAAAGAAACGGCCCTTTTTCAGGACACTGTCTTTCAAAGATCATTCGTAAAAATCGAAATAACTTCACAGATCTTCATTGTAAAGGGTTTAAACACTGTTTTCCATGCTATATACAGTATAGCACTACTGTGTTATATACAGTATACCACTACTGTGTTATATACAGTATAGTTGAACACTATTATGGGTAGGAATTCAAACATGTCTGCCTCTTTTGTTGAATCAGAGGGTATATTTATTACAAAACCACATGACATTGCCTGTAAAATATTCATTAAAGTAATTTGCAAAGTGGACAAGTTGAGGAATGCTATGATTCCAACTGATGGCTCCATGTCGTATAACCTTATAAAAGACTGTATCATGAAGGAAAGGCGATGCAGTTTCAAATTTCATCAAGTAGAAAAGGAAGAGGTAGAAAGGATGCTGTTGTCTCTGTCGGATGACAAGTCGCCTGGTACAGATAATCTAGACGCATATTGCTTAGAGTTACAGCCAACCAAATATCTACACCAATCTCTCATATTTTTAATAAGTGCTTGATGTATGGGGTGTGCCCAGAAGTCTGGAAAGAGTCAAAGGTTATTCCACTACCTAAGGATAATAGATCAGCATTCACTGGTCCTAATAGTCGTCCTATAAGCTTGCTGCCTGTGTTGAGTAAATTATTGGAAAAAATTATATCTGTACAAATCAAGGATTATTTCTCATGCAATGGTCTGATAACGGGTTTCCAGCATGCATATAGGGAGGGGCATTCTACGAGTACAGCCTTAGCACAAATGACAGATGATTGGTTAAAGAGTATGGATGACGGGAAGTTAGTTGGTGCGGTGTTGCTGGATTTCAGTGCTGCTTTTGATGTAATTGATCATGAACTGTTACTAGGAAAACTAAAATGTTATGGTTTTAAGGATGCAGCTCTATCCTGGATGGAAAGCTATCTATCCAGGAGAAGGCAAAAAGTGTTCTTTAATGGTAGCTTTTCAAACAGTAAAGATATACATTGTGGTGTTCCTCAAGGAAGCTGCCTAGGCCCACTGCTTTACTCTATCTTTACTAATGATTTACCTTCAGTAATGAACAAAGCAAGGGTGGTCATGTATGCTGATGACTCTACAATATATAGTGCAGCATCAGAATGTAATGAGTTAACAAATGTACTGAGCAGTGAACTAAGAATGGTGTCTGAGTGGGTTGATATGAACAAATTAGTGTTGAACATTTCTAAAACTAAGTGTATTGTATTTGGTTCAAGATATATGCTTGCTGATGACCCCCAATTGAATTTGGCGATTAATAGAATACATGTAGAGCAAGTTAAAAAAACTAAGCTACTAGGCGTTATTTTGGACGCAGCTTTATCATGGTCAGAACACATAGATAATATTGTAATTAAGATGGGTAAGGGAATTGCTGTTACAAGAAAATGTTCAGAGTATGTAACATCTAGTACTCTGAATCAGGTGATTCAATCCCTGGTCCTTTCACACTTAGAGTACTGTCCAGCTATATGGTCATCTGCAGCAAAGAAAGATATAAAAAAGCTCCAAATGGCTCAAAACAGGGCTGCCAGATTATCTCTTCATTGCTCTAATCGAATGAATATTATTAAAATGCATCAGAATCTTTCATGGCTTCACGTTAAAAACAAATTACTATCTAGTCTTTTGATTTTCTTTAGGAATGTTATATTTTTCAAAAAACCACAGTACCTTTCAGTCCAATTAGTACATACTAGCAACACGCATAACCACCAAACCAGACAGGCAAATTCAGGGCAGCTAAAACAACTCAAGCCAAGGACAAATCGCCTTAAATCTACGGTTTTATATAGAGCTATAGCTGAATGGAACTTATTACCAATCCATATTTCTCAGGCAAAAAGTAAATCTACCTTCAAGAAAAAAATAAAAGAACATCTAATGTGATAGACCATGTGACTGGATAGGAAGTGGAAAGTAACAACTGAATGGTGGATGTGTTTCCTGTCAGGTATTTTAATCGTCTGTATTGTCTACTTGTTGAATGTTTGTGAAGTCTTGATTGTGGTTGTTTGTAATGTCTTGTTAGTTGGTGTTGGACCCCAGGAAGATTAGCTAGCGTTATGGCGTTAGCTAATGGGGATCCTAATAAAAAATTACAAAAATACCACTACTGTGTTATATACAGTATACCACTACT
>QNTS01011217.1:9627-22194 GCA_003317085.1 Hucho hucho
ATTTATTTATTTGCAAATTATGGTGGAAAATAAGTATTTGGTCAATAACAAAAGTTTATCTCAATACTTTGTTATATACCCTTTGTTGGCAATGACAGAGGTCAAACGTTTTCTGTAAGTCTTCACAAGGTTTTCACACACTGTTGCTGGTATTTTGGCCCATTCCTCCATGCAGATCTCCTCTAGAGCAGTGATGTTTTGGGGCTGTCGCTGGGCAACACGGACTTTCAACTCCCTCCAAAGATTTTCTATGGGGTTGAGATCTGGAGACTGGCTAGGCCACTCCAGGACCTTGAAATGCTTCTTACGAAGCCACTCCTTCGTTGCCCGGGCGGTGTGTTTGGGATCATTGTCATGCTGAAAGACCCAGCCACGTTTCATCTTCAATGCCCTTGCTGATGGAAGGAGGTTTTCACTCAAAATCTCACGATACATGGCCCCATTCATTCTTTCCTTTACACGGATCAGTCGTCCTGGTCCCTTTGCAGAAAAACAGCCCCAAAGCATGATGTTTCCACCCCCATGCTTCACAGTAGGTATGGTGTTCTTTGGATGCAACTCAGCATTCTTTGTCCTCCAAACACGACGAGTTGAGTTTTTACCAAAAAGTTCTATTTTGGTTTCATCTGACCATATGACATTCTCCCAATCCTCATCTGGATCATCCAAATGCTCTCTAGCAAACTTCAGACGGGCCTGAACATGTACTGGCTTAAGCAGGGGGACACGTCTGGCACTGCAGGATTTGAGTCCCTGGCGGCGTAGTGTGTTACTGATGGTAGGCTTTGTTACTTTGGTCCCAGCTCTCTGCAGGTCATTCACTAGGTCCCCCCGTGTGGTTCTGGGATTTTTGCTCACCGTTCTTGTGATCATTTTGACCCCACGGGAGAGATCTTGCATGGAGCCCCAGATCGAGGAAGATTATCAGTGGTCTTGTATGTCTTCCACTTCCTAATAATTGCTCCCACAGTTGATTTCTTCAAACCAAGCTGCTTACCTATTGCAGATTCAGTCTTCCCAACCTGGTGCAGGTCTACAATTTTGTTTCTGGTGTCCTTTGACAGCTCTTTGGTCTTGGCCATAGTGGAGTTTGGAGTGTGACTGTTTGAGGTTGTGGACAGGTGTCTTTTATACTGATAACAAGTTCAAACAGGTGCCATTAATACAGGTAACGAGTGGAGGACAGAGGAGCCTCTTAAAGAAGAAGTTACAGGTCTGTGAGAGCCAGAAATCTTGCTTGTTTGTATGTGACCAAATACTTATTTTCCACCATAATTTGCAAATAAATTCATTAAAAATCCTACAATATGATGAAAATTACAGGCCTCTCTCATCTTTTTAAGTGAGAGAACTTGCACAATTGGTGGCTGACTAAATACTTTTTTGCCCCACTGTAAGTGAAATTGTCCCAATACTTTTGGTCCCCTAAAATAGGGGGACTATGTACAAAAAGTGCTGTAATTTCTAAACGGTTCAGCCGAAAATACTGTCAAATTAAAGCTGACAGTCTGCACTTTAACCTCAGCCGTTGTATCATTGCTGGAGTACAGAGGCAAAACAACAAAAAACGAGTGTCCCAATACTTCTGGAACCCAGTGTATGTGTCTCTTAGATGGTCGTACATTTGGCAGGTAGTTAGAAAGTAAAGCTTGGTTTCCTCATTCTGTGGGCAGTGGCCACATATCCTGTCTTCTCTTGAGAGCCAGGTCTGCCTACGGCAGCCTTTCTCAATAGCAAGGCTATGCCCCCTGAGTCTTTACATAGTCAAGGCTTTTCTTAATTATGAGTCAGTTACATTGGCCAGGTATTTTGTCACTGTGTACTCTCTGTTTAGGGCAAAATAGCATTCCAGTTTGCTCAGAATTTTGGTTGATTCTTTCCAATGTGTCAAGCAGTTCTCATTTTGTTTTCTCAAAATTTGTTTGGGTCTAACTGTGTTGCAATCCTGGGTCTCTGTGGGGTCTATTTGTATTTGTGAACAGAGCCCCAGACCCATCTGCCTGAAGGGACTCTTCTCTGGGTTCATCTCTCTGTAGGTGAGGGCATTGTGAATGTTTAGTCATCACTTTCCTTTAGGTGGTTGTGGAATTTAATTTAATTTTCTGGATGTTGATAATTAGTGGGCATAGTCCTTATTCTGCTATGCATGCATTATTTTCTCCCTCCCTCTCTCACTCTCTCTCTCCCTCTGTTCAAACTCACCTCACTGCAGCCTTCAGCTCTCCGGTCAGGCTAGGCATCTGATTGGCTGAGGCCATGCTATGATGTCATTGCTGAATCTTATAAGGGCTCTGACAGACAGCCTGGGAGTGACATTAGCAGAAACACTGCACGGCAAGCTGACTGTGTGAGGGAGAGAGTGAGACACAGTAATAAGAGAGAGACAGAGAGAGCGAGTGAAAGAGCGAAAGAGAGGGGGAGCTGATAGAATAATGTGGGAAACTATACACTGAGGAACTACCCAAACCTGAAGAAGACTTTTATGACAACGTGTATGGGAGACCAGGACAGGGACCACAACTTGTGGAGGTTTGTACATGTAGTGTTTGTTTGTTTGTTTTTGTCTGCTGTTGTCATAGGAGTTATTTCACTCAATTGACCTATTGTTTGAGTCCTGTTTAGCATGTTCTTAACACCTCACGCTGTTTCTGTTTCTCTCTCTCTCTCTCTCTCTCTCTCTCTCTCTCTCTCTCTCTCTCTCTCTCTCTCGCATTCACTGATTGTCTCTGTTTTCTCCCTCATCTCTCTCCGTCTTTCCCTCTCTTGATGTACATTAATCTGTTTTTACCCTCACTCTCATATCACTTCATCATTCTCTCTCTCTTTCTTTCTCTCTCTCTCTTTCTCTCTGTCTCTCTCTTTTTGTTGCTTCACCTGCTTCTTCTTGTTTTTACCCATCTCTGTCTATCTCTCCTTCTCCCTTTCTCTCTCTCCATCTCCTACCTCTAGACCATGGGCAGCCCCACCCCCCCTGTGCCTTCCCTCAACGTCACCGAGTCAGCCAACACATCATGGGCCGTGGCGGCTGGCGGCAAGCCCGGTTACAGCGAGGTGGAAATGGTCCTCCTAGGCATGTTGATGTCACTGCTGGTCGTAGGCATTGTGTTCGGCAACATCCTGGTCATCATAGCCATCTACCGGTTCCAGAGACTGCAGAACATCACCAACTGTTTCATCACCTCTCTGGCCTGTGCTGACCTGGTCATGGGTCTCATCGTGGTGCCGTTCGGAGCCTGCTACATCATCTTCAACACCTGGCACTTCGGCAGCTTCTGGTGTGAGTTCTGGACCGCAACTGATGTGTTGTGTGTGACGGCCAGCATCGAGACACTCTGTGTGATAGCGCTGGACCGTTACCTGGCCATAACCTCTCCGTTCCGCTACCAGTCTCTGCTGACCAAGTGTAAGGCACGCGTGGTTGTCCTGCTAGTTTGGGTGATCGCTGGACTCATCTCCTTCTTACCCATCCACATGAAGTGGTGGATCAGTGATGACGCGGAGGCGAAAGCCTGCATCCAGAACAGCAACTGCTGTGACTTCAACACCAACACAGCCTATGCCATCACCTCCTCCATCATCTCCTTCTACATCCCCTTAGTCGTCATGGTGTTTGTCTACAGCCGCGTGTTCCAGGAGGCCAAGCAGCAACTACGCAAGATCGACCGCAGCGAGGGGCGCTTCCACGCCCATAACAACAACATGGCAGGAGGAGGAGGAGGAGGGGTGGAGAGTAACAACGAGAGCCGAGGAGTTGGAGGAGGCTTCAAGAAGACCAAGTTCTGCCTGCGGGAACACAAGGCCCTGAAGACCCTGGGGATCATCATGGGGATCTTCACTCTGTGCTGGCTACCCTTCTTCGTCCTCAACGTGGTGGTAGCCATCTGGAAGGTAGGGGACATCGGACTCGCCTTCAGGATACTCAACTGGATAGGTTACGCCAACTCTGCATTCAACCCCTTGATCTACTGCAGGAGCCCTGAGTTCAGATACGCATTCAAGGAGATCCTGTGCATCAAGAAGGTCCGGTTCCCCAACATAGGGCCTACTAATGGATACGTGTACAGCGGGCACAGCTGGCAGAGTGAGCAGCAGGGAGCTCGGAGTAAAGAGAGCTCGGAGGACAGGGAGGACAGTGAACCAGCTGCAGATGGGTGCTTGGGGAGGGGAGAGGCCGGTGGGCGTAGAGCGGCAGACAGAATGGACCCAAACGGGAACTGCAGTAAAGGGTTAACGACTGTACTTTAACCCCTCACCTTTGATCTTTGGAACAGACAGACATATTTCACTGCAATCGGCCATTGTCACTTCACCAAGTCACTGAGATAAGACTGGATGGATGGATAGAGGGTGAATGGTGAGTGGATAACATGGGTGGGACTTGTTAGATTCAGGACAGGAGAGGAATTTGGTTCTTTTTTTACCAGTAGGTTTGATAAGTAGATCACTTTATGTTTTGATATGTTCATTTAGAGAGAGATCATGTAGATTGTTCCATCTACCTCACCGTGTCAATTGAGATATCTTTATTTTCTTATCATGTATTATCTATATCTGTCACATTGATTCACTGAACACAGAAACCAGACTGGCTCATAACTCCACAAGAGTTTTTTGATAAAAGGTTCTGCTGAATGGCATATATTATTCTGAATAATTAGAGAGAGAGATTACTGCTGAAACACACATGGACCATGTTCCATTTGTTTTTACATTAACCATTTTCTTGAGTTTCACACAAGATATAAAAAAAATTAAACATCAGTGGAATTCATGCAAATAAAAACACAGCGCAGAAAATGACAAAAAAACACACACAACATCTTTAGAGAGCAGAGTTCTGTTCTGCTCATAATTCCTCTGGCTTCGTGAGATACGAGAATGACCCAGGGGAATGGTGACAGGTGTGGTAGAAACCGTCTCTGTCTTTCTGTCCCCTGCCAAAATCTCACTCCTCAAAACCTCACTTCTCAAAACCTCCCTCCTCAAAACCTCCCTTCTCAAAACCTCACTCCTCAAAACCTCCCTTCTCAAAAACTCCTTCCTCAAAACCTCTCTTCTCAAAACTTCACTCCTCAAAACCTCCCTTCTCAAAACCTCACTCCTCAAAACCTCCCTTCTCAAAACCTCACTCCTCAAAACCTCCTTCCTCAAAACCTCCCTTCTCAAAACCTCCCTTCTCAAAACCTTCCTTCTCAAAACCTCCCTCCCCAAAACCTCCCTTCTCAAAACCTTCCTTCTTAAAACCTCCCTCCTCAAATCTCCCCCTCTCAAAACATCCCTTCTCAATACCTCACTCCTCAAAACCTCCCTTCTCAAAACCTCCCTTCTCAAAACCTCCCTCCCCAAAACCTCACTCCTCAAAACCTTCCTTCTCAAAACCTCCCTCCTCAAAACCTCCCCCTCTCAAAACATCCCTTCTCAAAACATCCCTTCTCAAAACCTCCCTTCTTAAACATGCTGGCAATGTTCTCTTCAGAAGACACTACTTCCTTCTCTCCACATTAATATTTATTGCTAGTTAATTAAGGAGGAGTTTTCAGATATCATCTGAGGTTTTACATTCATATAATATTTACAATAGCTTTGATGTAAAGAGTTGGGGGAAACGAACACTTGCCTTAGAGTGCCTGTTGAGAAACAGAATGATATGAGTCACAAGTATGGTTATTGTTTGTTGTTGTAAAATAGCAGTAAGTTGTGACTTTAGTGGCTTCAATAACTTTTTAAAGCCTGTGTGATTTGGGCACCACAGTCTTGAGGTTGGAGTACCTCTAGGCAGCACCATATGCCTTATCTCTGGTGTACTATACGTCTTTATGTGTAGAGTTGGACACACAAGGCTTTTGCATTCATCGACATGATAATCAATTGATAATCGCTGCTGTGCCACACCTTCCCTAGCCTTATTAATCTGACCCCAGTGTCACATCAGCCATCCCGCCACCTCTCATCTCTCGTCAACTATTTGCTCTATCTTTACCTTTCTACACAGAAGTCCATTTCCTATCCCAGGTCTCCCGGTGTTGCTAGCAGAAGTCAATGGTTAGTCTGCGATTTGTTGACTGGATCTGTCGTTGTCGTTCTGGGAGGTAGCCGAGTTTACTGAGAGCAGAGTCAATAGTTTCCTCAGTGATCGGAGGGAAGGGTACAGACTGACTCCATGGAATAACAAACAGTCTGTGGAACCAGGCCAGAGATAACAGTGTCCCTGTCTCCTGCCCTAGAGGTGCTGCTTACAGGACCTAGGCAGGCTGCGTCGAAATTACACCCTATTCCCTATCTACTTCACTACTTTTGACCAGGGTCCTATGCGGTCAGCCAGTAAATATGAATGAGACAACAGGTGGACTGAGATGAGATTGAGATGTTTCTGATCAGGATGTGATTGCTGGTGGGTCTTTGGATCTCAGTGAAGTTTTCCAGAGTTTTTCCAAAGTAAACGGAAGTCTGGATTGTTCAGGAAATCTGAGCAATGATCCGACTAGACACGGACCTGGTTCCACAGATGTTGATGACGTCTGAATCATTTAGTTTCTCTCTCTTTCTCTCTCTTTCTTCTCTCTCTGTATCTCTCTCTCTTCTCTCTCTGTATCTCTCTCTCTGTATCTATCTCTCCCTGTCTTTTTATCCCCTCTCCCTTTTCTCTTTCTCTTTCTCCTTCTCTTTCTCTTTCTCTTTCTCTTTCTCTCTCGCTCTCTCACCCTCTCTCTCTGGTTTGTTTTTCTCAAGGAAATTCCTGTGTTGCAGGGCTGAGCCCTGTCCAGGCCGATAAACAGGGGATAAATCCATTATCTCTGCTGTTTAGCCGGGGAATCAGACGACTCCCTCCCTCCTAAACAACAGCCGCAGGCAGGGAGCGATCTCAAGATTACACAGTGCTCAAGTCTCTAATGGCACATATATTCCCCATACTCCTCAAGTGTCTAATGGCACATATATTCCCCATACTCCTCAAGTGTCTAATGGCACATCTATTCCCCATACTCCTCAAGTGTCTAATGGCACATCTATTCCCCATACTCCTCAAGTCTCTAATGGCACATCTATTCCCCATACTCCTCAAGTGTCTAATGGCACATCTATTCCCCATACTCCTCAAGTCTCTAATGGCACATCTATTCCCCATACTCCTCAAGTCTCTAATGGCACATCTATTCCCCATACTCCTCAAGTCTCTAATGGCACATCTATTCCCCATACTCCTCAAGTGTCGGTGGCTGTGTCCTAAATGATACCCGAGTTTACTCACCATAAGGGAAGTACTTTTGACCTGTGCCATACTGTATGGTGTATGTGCACTATAGGCTTCTGTCAACAATAGTGCACAATATGGTGCATAGGGGTATGAGTCAGCCACTTGAAGAGAGGCAAAACAAATTTTAGCAGAGGCGCTGTTTTAGACATAACCCCGACCACTTCCCCTAGCTGTTTTAGACATAACCCGACCACTTCCCCTAGCTGTAACCAGTCTTGTGATCAACAGTGTGCTATAACAATAGTAGCACCACGCTAAATGTAGCTACTGTCGGCCAGGCTTCTTCTACTTGTCTAAAACAGTTTTAGTGGCCTGTGTGTCCTTGTGTCCTTGTGTGTGTGTGTGTGTGTGTGTGTGTGTGTGTGTGTGTGTGTGTGTGTGTGTGTGTGTGTGTGTGTTTGTGCACGTGGCTTTCCGTCTCAAGTGTTGTCAACTAATGGTGTTGAAACTGTGAACTTTGTTCTTTTGGATGAATCTCTGTCCTGTACTGGAGCCTTGGACGGCACCAATTGTTGTCAAAAGCCCTGCAGCACAAATAATATGTCAGTATGGGTCAATGTGTGATAGCAAATAAATACAGTTTTTTATTGGATTTTGTTTTTAAATTCATAAAGAAATGATAAAAAGTATTCATTATTTAAATGTTCATTGTTATGTGGAATGTGAAAATCTAGTAACCGTCTCACTACTTTTGCAGCAGTAGCCTACAAAAACTGAAAATGACAGAAAAGACACACACATTGAAAAGAAAACATGGTTTGGTTTTAGACGTTTGTTTGTGTGTATTGGACATTTCAGTGCCGTTTCTTTAATGCTGTGGTCTTTAGTGTCAAACAAAGAAAAAAATAAAAGCTTCTAAAGAAGAACATCTAAATAAACTGGACAGCTACACTGTTCCATCCTGGTCTTCTCCTGGACATCTACACTGTTCCATCCTGGTCCTCTCCTGGACATCTACACTGGTCCATCATGGTCCTCTCCTGGACATCTACACTGGTCCATCCTGGTCCTTTCCTGGACATCTATACTGTTCCATCCTGGTCCTCTCCTGGACATCTACACTGGTCCATCCTGGTCCTTTCCTGGACATCTACACTGGTCCCTCCTGGGCCTCTCCTGGACGTTTACACTGTTCCCTCCTGGTCTTCTCCTGGACATCTACTCTGCTCAATCGAAGTCCTCTCCTGGACATCTACACTGTCCCTCCTGGGCCACTCCTGGACGTTTACACTGTTCCCTCCTGGTCCTCTCCTGGACATCTACACTGGTCCCTCCTGGGCCTCTCCTGGATATCTACACTGGTCTCTCTTGGGCCTCTCTTGGACATCTACACTGCTCCCTCCTGGTCATGACCTCTCCCTGCACCTTGGCTCTGTGTGTGTCAAAGTTCACCATGGTGTATGTGTGTGTGGGTGCACATGTGTGCATGCTTGCAGGGCCGGCCCTAGCCTTTTGGGCCTCTTCCACCTCACGGGAAAAACATTTTAGTGGTCCCCCTCTTGACAGTGGAAAGATTTTTTAATTTATTTTGTAAATTAAATGTAATTTAATTAACTGAAATTCTACACATTTTGCCATGGGGCATAGAGAAAATGTTGAATTATTGTATTAAACATGTTTGCTGCACCTCAACACATTGGGTGGAGAGATAAATGTGCAATTGAACAGCTAATTTCCTGCAGTTCTACACAAAACTACTGATGCACAACCAAATTTCGAAATTACACCTTTATTCTATTACATCAGTTTATTCTACTGTTCTAACACTCAACATTAAGCTGAGACCCTGACTGAGTTCCTAAAAAACTGGTTGCCTATGTTTCTTATGCCTAGGCCGGCCCTGTCCGCGTTTCCTAAATAAGGTGGTGTAGTATAAAATCTGTGTCTCTAGACAGCCAAACTGAGGAAGAGACAATGTCATTATGTGCAATGATTCTAGAACCAACTAGCTGACTCTGTAGCGTTCAGCCGAGCAGCATGCAGGGGTTGGGGGGGCATTAGGACCACCCACACATACACCCACACACACGTCTACCGACACGAACTGCTAGACATCATACACGTAACTACTACTAAGTTGGTGAATCAGGTTCCACTACGGTACTAATCAAATCAAATCAAGGTGTATAGTTTGTGTCCACAGTTTAGCGGATGTTATAGCGGGTGCAGTGAAATGCTTACGTACGTTACTAGTTCCTAACAATGCAGTAAAATGTCGAACAAGTACACAAATAATAATAAAAATAAATAAAAAAGTTAAACAAAAAAAAGATATCAAGAAAGTCAGGACAGATCCAATTAACAACCCAAATAGCCCTGTAAAAGAAATCTAGATGCAATCTATACGGATACACGCAGGAATGATTTACACTAGATATACTAAGAATGATATGTGCAGCAGTACATACTGTATATTGGTCAGTGGTTGAAAAAGTACCCAATTGTCATTTTTGAGTAAAAGTAAAGATGCTGTACCTTAATTGAAAATGACTCAAGTAAAAGTGAAAGTCATTCATTAAAATACTACTAAAAGTCTAAAAGTATATGGTTTTAAATATACTTAAGTATCAAAAGTAATTTGTGATTGCTAAAATATACTTAAGTATCAAAAGTAAAAGTAGAAGTATAAATCATTTCAAATTCCTAATATTAAGCAAACCAGACAGCACCATTTTCTTGTTTTTAAAATGCACAGTTAGCCAGGGGCACACTCCAACACTCAGACATAATTTACAAACAAAGCATGTGTGTTTAGTGAGTCCGCCAGATCAGAGGCAGTAGGGATGACCAGGGATGTTCTCTTGATAAATGCATGAATTGAAAAATGTTTATGTCCTGCTAAGCATTAAAAATGTACTTTTGGGTGTCAGGGAAAATGTATGGAGTAAAAAGTACATTATTTTCTTTAGGAATGTAGTAAAGAAAAAGTTGTCAAAAATAGAAATAGTAAAGTATAGATACCCCCCAAAACGACTTTTAAGTAGTACTTTAAAGTATTTTTACCAAGGTACTATACACCACTGATATTACTGAGCTATGTCAAGAATCCAGTGTATAAATAAATATGCGGTGTGTATAAACAGTGTAACTAAATACAAAGTACAGTAGTAGAAATATCAGAATGAGCTATGTCGGGATTACAGTATTTAAATACTCAATGTGAAACGGGAAACGTCCAGTGGTTCAATGTATTTACGACACGGGACAGCAGCGGTGGCTGTTTGTTTGCGTGAGTGTGTGAGTGTATGTGTTTTGGGAGTATGACGGGTGTGATAGCTGTGTCATTGACTGTGCATCACCTGGTAGACGGCTAGTGATGGCTGTTCAGGTAATAGAAGCTGTTTGTTGTTGTTGTTTTAGTGGACCTATCTGTGTACCTATGCCAGTGTCTGGTCATCAATGGTTATGCTACCCCAGACTAAAAACTCTTAAGTTGCGTCCCAAATGGCACCCTATTCCCTACAGGGCCCATAGGGCTCTCTTCAAACGTAGTGCACTACATAGGCAATAGGTGCTATTAGAGACAGTTTAGATGTCACAATCACACTTAAAAAATCAAATAGGCCTACCTGTATCTGTAAGTGAACTTGCTGTGTGGTCTGAATGGAAGTGCTGTATCAGTTCAATGTTTACTATATGTTTCTTTTCAATATATTTTCACTCAAGATTTTGTCACTGTTTTGGTTGGGCTAACGACCCATGTTCTAATGTCCTGTGTTATTTATGAAATGCTCTGATGACATTGGAGTAATTTGAGTAATAAATTATCTATTTGTTGGATGTTACTAGTGTTTTTGTTTATTCTCCAAACATCCACTTGTTCAATAACTGCAAACACATAGTATTTTATAATACCACTATATCATCATCTTGAATATAAGTATGAAGCCTTGGCTGAGGCAGATCGGCTCATAGGATCAGATCTCCTATTCCTGAGGCAGCTTGGTGTACAAGTAAACCCCTGGACTGGATGCTAATCTGTCACAGGGCCTTACCCCAAATTTGTCTCCTTAATGCTGAGTGCCAAGCATCCTTTGTTGTGACTCGGCCCAGGATCGAACTCCCAACCTTCCAATCTCAGAACGGACACTGTAACCACAAGGCCAGAGAGTTGGCATAGCTAAAAATAACTGGCACATTATATTGTGTAACCGATAGCGTGAGTAAAACATTAGGCTTGATGGAAGATTTACTTAAAATTCTCTCTAGAGTAAATCAGGATGTGTGCTGTGTCTCTTCCATACATGTAATCATCGATAGAAATCTGTTGTATTATAAAATCCAAGATGGCGTAGCAGTCGGACGTGTATTTTGTCTTGTCCCGTTTTTATAATCTTTTTATATATTTTCTTCACATATCTTTATATATGCTTTCTATAATTCAACTTCAAAACACTCTCCTGCAACCTGCCTCACCCAATGTGGTGCGGATCTGTGGTTTCTTTTTTTTTTTAGAATCCAGAGTTGCCCAACAAATGCTAGCTAACTAGTATTTAGCTTACCATTGCTAACGGACATCAGCTAACCTTTAGCTCGGAAAAGCTCTCGCCGTTCGTATAACGCGACTCAAACCAGAGCTTACCGGACCGGACCTATTTAAAAAAAAAAATCTCTCCATATCCCCGGATTCCTACCGCAAGTTGGACATTTTCACCTGGATCCTGCAGCTAGCTAGCTGCTATCCGTGTGACTATTGGCTAACATCGGTCCCGGAGTAAGCACCAATTAGCCCGGAGCTAGCCTAAGCTTGGCCCATCTCCCGGCTGGTTGAAGAATCCCATCAACCACTCCTGGGCTACATCACCTATCCGGACCCGTTTCTACTGCCGCTGCGGAGCCTCACCGGGCCTTCACGACTGGACTACCGACGTTATCTGCCCGAGGGGGTTATTCAACCGGCCCTCCGTTGCGATGTCACCTGAACGCCCATCAGCTAACTGCGGCCTGCTAACGTTTGCTGTCTAGAGCATATCGGCTGCTAGCTAAACAGGTACATCGGACAATTTCTTGGGCCACTATTACCTATTTTGCCAATTGGCCTGGTCCCCTTCACCACACGGAACCCCACTAACCCATCACGACTGGTCTACCGACGGAAACGTACGAGGAGGCTATAAACAGACTTTCTCCATCTTTGTTAGCCGGCCTGCTAGCCTTTGCTAGGTTGCTACCCCCGGCTAGCTATCTGAATCGTCGTGTCCCCAACCAGCCTCACTACTAACTGAACCCTTATGATCACTCGGCTAAGCATGCCCCTCCTCAATGTCAATATGCCTTGTCCATTGCTGTTCTGGTTTGTATTTATTGTCTTA
>QNTS01011218.1:0-14067 GCA_003317085.1 Hucho hucho
CATCCCACCCCACTACATCACACCCCATCACATCCCATCCCATCACACCCCGTCCCACCACATCCCACCCCATCCCATTCCACCACATCACACCCCATCCCATTCCACCACATCCCACCCCACCCCACTAAACCCCATCCCACCACACCCCATCCCATCCCACACCCCATCCCACCACACCCAATTCCACCACACCCCATCCCATTCCACCACACCAAACCACACCATACCCCATTCCACCACACTCCACCACATCACATCCCACCACACCCAATTCCACCACACCACACCCCATCCCACCTCACATTCACACCACACCACACCACATCCCACCCCACCACATCATACCAGACTCCACCACACCCCATGCCACCACACTACACCACATGCCACCACATCACACCACACCCCATCCCACCAGACCACAAACGTAAAAGATTATTAGAAATAGAAGTAATGGATGGTAGTAAGTCTGTCCCCTAGATCCCTACTTGTACAATGTCCATGATGATGCCAGCGGATACCATTTCCAGTCCAGCCACCAGGTATGGCAGTAGCACCTGGGTTGCGATCTGCCAGGAGCTCTCAGGCAGGAAGCCATGGGCAGAACGGGTCAGCTTACAGGTGAAGCCGCGCAACTTCTTATCCAGGTAGCACAGCTCCAGTTCCAGCAGTCACCACCATTGTTGTATACAGTTACCCCATTACCCAAGCTATGGCTTGACAGAGTAGGGATGAAGGGCTGTGGGGGGGGGACAGTGACACAGCCTAGGATCCACAGACTAGCACATTCCTTCGCCAGTAAGTACCTCAAGCTAGTGTATCTGCTGCCTACCTCACAGCTGGGAGCTCGACTTTACTACAGTGTTGCTTTTCAAGGTTCATGAAATGTCATGACAACAAAGCTGGTTACAATAAAGACGTAACAATGGACCGTTGTGCTGAAAAGTGGGTGAACTTGATTAAAGTCCTCTTGCGGTTACACATTGTTCTTTTGCCGCCCTAGCCATATCCTTTTCCCCAGAAGAAATTAGGGAGAATGGAACAAACACAGAAAACCACAACAGTTGTGTTGTCCTGTGATGAATCAGTCCTGGTGAGGGGTCCAGACGTCACCAGAGTGATCACTCTCTCTGTCATGTGATACTACCACAGCTGTTGACCACACTGCTAACAGGTTCTAGCTTACTGGCTCACAAACTACTCTACCATGAGGCTTTCACTCAATCCCCGGTCCTTGACTCGGTACCGGTACCCCCTGTATATAGCCTCGTAATTGTTATTTTATTGTGTTACTTAATTTTTTACTTTAGTTTATTTAGAAAATATTTTTCTTAAAACTGCGTTGTTGGTTAAGGGCTTGTAAGTAAGCATTTCACGGTAAGGTCTACACCTGTTGTATTCGGCGCATGTGACAAATAAAATGTTATTTAAGAATAGAAAGAGGCAGCAGGTACAGTTGATCCCATTGGATGCTCCCGTTCCATTTGTTTGATTGTTTCCATGGCCCTTTGCTGGCTCACTGACTGGACACGTGTTCTCTGTGCTCTCTGAGAAAACAGAAATGCAGTAGAATCCTGGAGACTGATTCGCCATCAGTGTAGGCCTCTGCATGAGGCATTTTTTTTTAAGAATCAATATTTCAGTGTCAAGACACTTTAATTATTTTGGAAGTATGAATCATGCCATCAAATACTAAGATAACACACCAAGATTTTGGCATTATTATTTGATGGATGATCCAACAGAGTAAGCGTCAGTGACTGTCTATATAAGCCAGTCTACTTCATAGACTTGTGATGTATTCACTCGAACATGAAAAGGCTGGATATCAGGGTTCAAGGCAACATGGAGCACTCACCTGTACACTGTCCAGCACCATCCCCATCCCAGCCTAACAGGTAGGTAGGGAAACAGCACCTGGAGACCTATGAACATGTTAGACTCCTCTTCCACCATAGCCACCTTTTCCTCCACCGCCTTCTTGATGAGCTGGACGGGGGGCAATAATGTCAGCTCATCTTGCACATCTTAGGTGTACGCCTTGGGGTTGGCACTGCCCCCTTGGTCTTCCCCTTCCTCTGGCATGCCTCCCCTTCCGGCATGGTGGTGGTAGATGTGATGTCTTATACTGAACACGTTCCACACAAAGGTCATCAATAATCTTACATAACACGCACCAAACCAACAACAAACCTGCGTGCTACACTAACAGGTCTTGCACTGCCATGCTCCAGTATGACAGGAACTGTCAACCCTGCGAAACATAAAACCTGAGTCCTTGCCTGGTTGATAAAATTGTAGCCATCTGGCCATCCAGAATCACAACAACACACAGACTTCTGCCCCATTGAAGCGCGTGCAATGCTTTCTTGACATAGTCAGCAAACCTATCTACTCTGAACAAAAATATAAATGTGGCATGCAACAATTTCAAAGATTTTACTGAGTTACAGTTCATATAAGGAAATCAGTCAATTGAAATTAGGCCCTAATCTATGGATTTAACATGACTGGGTAGGGGCGCAGCCATGGGTGGGCCTGGGAAGGCATAGGGAATGCATAGGCCCACCCACTTGGGAGCCAGGTCCACCCACTGGTATGCCAGGCCTAGCCAATCAGAATGAGTTTTTCCCCACAAAAGGGCTTCATTATAGACAGCTGTGTAATGATCATGCTGTTTAATCAGCTTCTTGATATGCCACACCTGTCAGGTGGATGGATTATCTTGGCAACGGAGAAACGCTCATTAACAGGGATGTAAACACATTTCTGCACAAAATGTGAGAGAATTAAGCTTTTTGTGTTTATGGAATATTTTGTTTCAGCTCATGAAAAATGGGATCAACACATTACATGTTGCGTTGATATTTTTGGTCGGTATATAGTTGAATAGCCCTGTTGTAGAGGCTCTCTAGTAGAAAGTACAGATTTATGCCAAGACCTTGCCAACGTTATGATAAGTGAGTTAGTTGTTTGATAGCATGAATTAACAAAAATAGATTTATGACAATTACCTACTATTCAGATTACCCCACTGCTCTGACGTTATGTCCAGGTATTCGGTAGACTCGTTGCATTAATTTCCCCTTGACAAAGCAAATCCCGATTGTGAAGACGAAACCGCTGAAAGCTCAAAATAAATTCATAGTAGCCTAGTAGGAAACCTTAGCCTAGAGAAAACACTGACGTGTAGTTGTACGGAAATAGATCACTTACAAGAGGGTGCTATCCCATAATTCCCGTGCATTGTTGGTAACCAGTGATTACACCAGGAAAAATGATTGGCTTGGAATTAGAGTGGAGTAATAACACAACCCGTTAGAGAAACTGAACAGTTGTGTGTAATGGAAAGTTAAATTCCACCCATAAATTCAATTCCACCCATAAATATTGTAGCTATGTAATGGTTATGTCTGGGTAGGAGGTAATGTAATGGTTAAGTCTGGGTAGGATGGGTGGGAGG
The DNA here is from genome assembly GCA_003317085.1 of Hucho hucho. Lineage (NCBI taxonomy): Eukaryota > Metazoa > Chordata > Actinopteri > Salmoniformes > Salmonidae > Hucho > Hucho hucho. Next base: position 3,467 of record QNTS01011218.1, read on the forward strand.
TAATGTAATGGTTGTGTCTGTGTAGGATGGGTGGGAGGTAATGTAATGGCTTTGTTATTGTTGTTTACATAAAGTTGATACATTTTCTCATTATCTATTTCAGGTTATGTCGATATAGGACTTGTTTTACTGTGGATATAGATACTTTTGTACCTGTTTCCTCCAGCATCTCACAAGGTCCTTTGCTGTTGTTCTGGGATTGATTTGCACTTTTCTCACCAAAGTACGTTCATCTCTAGGAGACAGAACGCGTCTCCTTCCTGAGCGGTATGACGACTGCATGGTCCCATGGTGTTTATACTTGCGTACTATTGTTTGTACAGGTGAACGTGGTACTTTCAGGCATTTGGAAATTGCTCCCAAGGATGAACCAGACTTGTGGAGGTCTACAATTTCTTTTTTTTTTAGGTCTTGGCTGATTTCTTTGGATTTTCCCATGATGTCAAGCAAAGAGGCACTGAGTTTGAAAGTAGGCCTTGAAATACATCCACAGGTACACCTCCAATTGACAAATGATGTCAATTAGCCTAACAGAAGCTTCTACAGCCATGACATCATTTTCTGGAATTTTCCAAGCTGTTTAAAGGCACAGCCAACTTAGTGCATGTGAACTTCTGACCCACTGGAATTGTGATACAGGGAATTATAAATGAAATAATCTGTCTGTAAACAATTGTTGGACAAATGCACAAAGTAGATGTCCTAACCAACTTGCCAAAACTATAGTTTGTTAACAATAAATTTGTGGAGTGGTTGAAAAACGAGTTTTAATGACTCCAACCTAAGTGTATGTAAACTTCCGACTTCAACTGTAGTATCCACAGATTGTGAGCTAAAGATGAAAACCTTTCCTACGAGTATTATTATATTACTTATTGACTATGACTTTCCAAATCCCCAAACATTGCTATTTGTAACGTTAATTTGAAGTGAATGTTGTGATTTTTTTTAACCATTCCTGAACCTGTGACCAGAAACAAGCTACATAGGGGCAATACCAGAATATGTGATCTAGTGATTCTGTCTCTTCGCAGCAAAATCTACATGGAATCGGTACAATGAAAATCTCTTCCCTTTCATTTTGCAACCTTTATGACGCAGCTGTCAACATTTTTGTCCTCAAATTAAACTGGTTTATTTTTCTACTTATGCCAATTCTTTTCAGCCAGTTTGTATCTTTAATATATGGCAGGCAAACAAGTTCCCTACCTTCTCCCTTTTCCACTTGCCTCCTAATTGTTTTTGGTAATGCTGCAATCAGTTGGTTGTAAGTTTGGATTGGTAAGACATTCCCATATATTTTCGCTAGCTGCATATGTGACAACCACACCGTTTATATTCATAATAAAATTCATAAATGTAATACAATTTTTTTTTATCCATAAAGAATATTTTTTATGAATCAGTATACTTGAGTTTAACCATAACATTTGTTGTAATATTTGTTCTATCGTTTCTGGAGGATAAAACTGAAATTGTAACCAGCTTTGTATGGCTCGTTCAAGAAAGGGTAATACTTTAAACAACATTTCATTTTCAATTAGTCAGAAATGAGAAGATGTAATCTGAATAAAGGCAATTCTTGAACAACGGATGAGCCTTTCTTAATAAACTACAGGAGAACCATTTTGGGTTTAAGTATAACATGTATAAGTGAAGCTTTTAATGTAGTGAGAGGTTTAAAGCTTTAATATTTAAGAATTTTAGCCCCCCAAACTCCAATTCATTATATACATAGACACATTTAGTTTTGTCTGGCTTAGCATTCCAAATAAAATGAAATATTTCTTGCTCATATGATTTAAAAAAACAAGTTTTCTGGAGTATCCAGCACCCTTAGTAAGTCAGTAAACTGTGATAGGACCACTGAGTTAATCAATGTGATTTTTCCATAAATAGACAAGTATTTACCTCTCCATGGTTGCAGAATCTAATCTATTTTTGCAAACTTTCTATTGAAATTGATTGTGGTAAGTTCATTTATATTTTTTGAGATGTGAATACAAAGTATGTCTACTTCACCATCTGCCCATTTTATTGGTAAACTACAAGGTAGTGTTAACACTGCCTTTTCACGATCCAATACGTAATATGGTACACTAATTAAGTTCTAGTCCAGAGAGGTTAGAAAAGTGATCAAGATGTTCAATGAGACTGTACAGGGATCCAGATTGCGGACTTAAGAAAAAACGTGAGTCATAGGCATACATTGACACCTTTGTTTATATCCCCTGGATTTCTAACCCCTTGATGTTCTTGTTGGATCTCATTTTAATTTCTAGCATTTCAATGGCCATAATACATAGATATGGAGACAACGGACAGCCTTGTTTTACTCCTCTTATAAGCTCAATACTTTCTGAGAAGTAGCTATTATTTACCATTTTATATCTGGGGTTGCTATATATAACTTTAACCCATTGTATAAGAGATTCACAGAAATTAAAGTAATCCAGGCATTTATATATACATTCTAGTGGTACTGTATCAAACGCCTTTTCAAAATCTGCTATGATGACCAAGCCTGGTATCTTTGATGTTTCATAATGTTCAGTTGTTTCAAGTAATTGTTGCATATTATCTCCAATATATCGTCCATGTAAAAAACCTGTCTGATCAGGATGAACAATATCTGGTAAAACCTTTTTTATTCTATGTGCTATGCATTCCGTCAGGATTTTTGCATCACAACATTGAAGTGTATGAGGCCTCCAGTTTTTTTAATGAACTGGATCTTGATACTTACCACCTGGGTCCTGTTTTAGTAGTAATGAAATCAGTCCTTCTTGTTGAGTACCTGAAAGTCTACCATTTTTATATGTATGGTTGCTATATGTAACTTTAACCCATTGTATAAGAGATTCACAGAAATAAAAGTAATCCAGGCATTTATATATAAATTCTAGTGGTACTGTATCAAACGCCTTTTCAAAATCTGCTATGATGACCAGGCCTGGTATCTTTGATGTTTCATAATGTTCAGTTGTTTCAAGTAATTGTTGCATATTATCTCCAATATATCGTCCATGTAAAAAACCTGTCTGATCAGGATGAACAATATCTGGTAAAACCTTTTTTATTCTATGTGCTATGCATTCTGTCAGGATTTTCGCATAACAACATTGAAGTGTATGAGGCCTCCAGTTTTTTTAATGAACTGGATCTTGATACTTACCACATGGGTTCTGTTTTAGTAGTAATGAAATCAGTCCTTCTTGTTGAGTACCTGAAAGTCTACCATTTTTATATGTATGGTATGATATAGGTATGATATACCTCTACTGGTATACTATTAAGCCCTGGTGTTTTTCCAGACTGAAAAGTTTTATTTGCCTCAAAAATATCCTCTTCTGTAAATTGGCTTGTAAATTTGTTAATTTTACATTATTATTATTAGGAAAGAAATCCTTACAGTTAACATCATTCAGTGGAAATGGAGGAGACAGAAGAAAACACATGCTTAAAATATTTTGCTTCTTCTTTCAAAATATAGTTTGGTGAGTCATGGATGACTCCATTTGTAACTGTAAATTATTTTTGGTAGTATTTCTATGTTGAAGATTCAAGAAAAGTTTGGTGCATTTTTCACCATTTTCCATCCAATTCGCTTTATTTTTGTAATACATTACACTTGATCATTCTTGAATAAGTACCTCCAATTCTTTTTGTTTTTCCTCTAACCTTTTTTGTGCCTCTATAGTATAGTTTCCATCTACCTGCACTGTTACTTCCTCTATTTCCTGTAGTAGTCTCTTTTGACCTAATCTACTTTTGTTTTAATGATGAGTATTGTCTTGAATGGCCTCTAAAAGTACATTTAAAAGTGTCCCATACAATAAAGGGATCAGCTGTACCTACACTACCATTCAAAAGTTTGGGGTCACTTAGACATTTCCTTCACTTAGACATTTCCTTTGGGGTCACTTAGGCAGCATCCTCTTCACTGTTGACGTTGAGACTTGTGTTTTGTGTGTACTATTTAATGAAGCTGCCAGTTGAGGACTTGTGAGGCGTCTGTTTCTAAAACTAGACACACTAATGTACTTGTCCTCTTGCTCAGTTGTGCCCTGGGGCCTCCCACTCCTCTTTCTATTCTGGTTAGAGCCAGTTTGCGCTGTTCTGTAAAGAGAGTAGTACACAGCGTTGTACGAGACCTTCAGTTTCTTGGCAATTTCTCGCATGGAATAGCCTTCATTTCTCAGAACAAGAATAGACTGACGAGTTTCCGAAGAAAGTTATTTGTTTCTGGCCATTTTGAGCCTGTAATCGAACCCACAAATGCTGATGCTCCAGATACTCAACTAGTCTAAAGAAGGCCAGTTTTATTGCTTCTTTAATCAGAACAAAAGTTTTCAGCTGTGCTAACATAATTGCAAAAGGGTTTTCTAATGATCAATTAGCCTTTTAAAATGATAAACTTGGATTAGTTAACACAACGTGCCATTGGAACACTGATAATGGTCCTCTGTACGCCTACGTAGATATTCCATTAAAAATCAGCCGTTTCCAGCTACAATAGTCATTTACAACATGAACAATGTCTACACTGTATTTCTGATCAATTTGATGTTATTTTAATAGTTCTAATGTATCCATGATATTTGGGATCTCCTTAAGTGCTTGAGGGTGATAGTTTGTAGAGTGATTTCCTTTACGATTCATTGAGGTACTTAAAACCATATTATAATCTCCCACCATAATAATAGATTAATTCGTTGCTTGTGAGCTCAACATATTATTATACATGTTTTCGAAGAAGAGTGGATCCTCATGATTTGGCCCATATATATTAATTAGCCAGATCTGTTTTTGGTCCAATAGCATTTTTTTAATAATCCATCTTCCTTGAGGATTTCTTTGCACAGTTTGCACAATCGGATCAACATTTATATTAATTGGTATAATCACCCCTTTTGAGTTTCTTTGCCCATGACAAAAATATATTTCTCTCTCCCAGTCCTTTTTCAACCCAACATCATCTATATTTGTAGAGTGAGTTTTCTGTAAACAATAGATATTATATTCTTTCTCTTTTAGCCGGGTAAAAATGCATCTTCTTTTATGATCTGCTAAGCCATTACAATTGTAACTGGCTATACTTATTTTGTAAGGAGTGACGCTGGAGAGGAGAAGCAGGTACGGGGAGTCAAACATTTAATACGGAACAGACATAGAACAAGACAGGAACAGCATCAGAACATGGGTAACACGGACATATGACAATCAATCCCGAAGCAGGGAACAGAGCTAGGGAACAGACAGATATAGGGAAGGCAATTACACAAGTAATAGAGTTCAGCTGAGTCCAATGAGCGCAGATGCGCGTGATGGGGAAAGGCAGGTGTGCGTACTGATGGTGGCTTGATTGCGTAATCCTGGAGAGCCTGACGCCCTCGAGCGCCAGGGGGAGGAAGAGCGGGAACAGGCGTGACAGTACCCTCCCCTCTAGGGGCGCCACCCGGCGTCCCACCTGGGCGAGCCGGCCGAGACATGGGCGCTGGGAAAGCAGGCTGGGAGAGAGGGAGGAAGAGCGGGAGCAGGCGTGACATATTTCCCCACTTACCATAATGATACCCAAGTTTCAATTATACATACCACAACCAATGTTTGACCATTCTTGATAGACACAGTAAAACTGTTGAGCATGAAAAACCTTAGGCTTAAAAGGCTTTAAAAATCCTTCTTTAACCTGTCTCCTCCCCTTCATCAACACTGATTGAGTGGATTTAACAAGTGACATTAATAAGGTTTCAACTGGATTCACCTGGTCAGTCTATGTCATGGAAAGAGCAGGTGTTGTTAATGTTTTGTAGACTCAGTGTGCATTGAGTGTTCCCACTAGGTGGTGTTATGGAATAACGAAACAGACAGAACATACTGGAAAAGGAAAACCTAAATGCCTTTATTATGCCTCAGTCAGCCATGCATGCATTCATTGATTTGAGAAGTTGTATCACTCACCACATTGCAATCGGATCCTTCGCTGACAGTTGGCGGGCAATTACAACAGAGTTACTAATGTCTAACAACATACAGTTGTGCTGTTTTACAGCTGTTGGAGCCACATACGGAAATGTACAACGGTATGTTGATGTATTTCAAAGGATGGCTTTGCAGTAGTTTCTATACATATTTATATTCCTGTCAAAACACCATGATTGTATTGTTTGTATCAGTAGCAGAAGCTGTAGTACAGGGATTATTATTGTTCCCATAATCCTTGTTCATAATATAGATTTGAGTGTAAACCCCTGAGAGGTGGAAAGCCCCAGGAGATATCTGGGTTTTGGTTGACGATCCACTGATGTTTATTTTAACATCAAATGTAATCAAAACCAGCAATGTGCCAATACTACACCTTTAAAAAATATATCTATATTTTACTACTTTCTTTTTTAGCGTTAGGAGTTTTGGCAGCCATTCAGCCGTCTACATGAGCGAAGGTGCTTTCATCCCCTCAGTAACACCTCGATGCAGACATCATACAGTTCACTATGGGTTCCACACGTGCACTCCACAGGAGGGCCTAGGGGGCAGCGCTGTGTGTTCGGCAGCTGTCAAAGGGAGAAACAGTCCCCTCTAGCTAAAGCTGGTACATCCGTGACGTGACAAGCCGACAGTTTTGATATTCACAGTGGAAGTTTTATTGCATTTTCCTTAGAAATGTTTGGAATATGAGACATGGGAGACGATTTGATCAACGGTGGTGTGGATCACTGGAGTGTCTTGAGTCAGAGTGTCTCAACTCAACAGAGGGGAAGACTGAGGACTGTCCTATAGCCTCTCTGAACCTGAGGATGGGTATTTCCAGACCCTCTGGCCAGCATTGTGGAAACTCTCATGGCTAAAAATACATGTCCCTTTCCCTCTGGGCCTGGGCTGTCTGTCAGGGACACCTGTTGCCAGCCCACCAACAGACAGCTGTTGGCCTGACGTTACTTTAACTTTTCCGTTCTTCAACACCCCTGCAGCACCTCAGTGTGTGATCTCTGTCACTGTCACTACCAACGTCATAGGCACAACCCATGAGGAGGACAACGGCCTGACTTGGACTATGCCAATGAAATCATGTGGGTGCCACTGCCACTCAAGGACTTTCATTAAAACAGTGTGATTGTTGCAGGCACATTCATCTGTGGTTATGCTGGAACTGGTTTGCATTCATTCATTGTTAATTTTCCCACACTCTCTATTTTACAGTTTTAGCATGACTTGCAATTGCTTTTAGTCTGCCAGTTATTCCATGAGTAAACTCCAGAAGTATATCTGGGCCAACAAAAAAACGATGCTTGAAAAACCTGACTGTTATCTACTTTATGTAGGCCTACAGACAGGTATCTACTTTATGTAGACCTACTGGCAGTTATCTACTGTATGTAGGCCTACTGACAGTTATCTACTTCATGTAGACCTACTGACAGTTATCTATTGTATGTAGGACTACTGACAGTTATCTACTTTATGTAGACCTACTGGCAGTTATCTACTGTATGTAGGCCTACTGACAGTTATCTACTTCATGTAGACCTACTGGCAGTTATCTACTGTATGTAGGCCTACTGACAGTTATCTACTGTATGTAGGCCTACTGACAGTTATCTACTGTATGTAGGCCTACAGACAGTTATCTACTGTATGTAGACCTATTGACAGTTATCTACTGCATGTAGGCCTACTGACAGTTATCTACTACATGTAGGCCTACTGACAGTTATCTACTGTATGAAGGCCTACTGACAGTTATCTACTGTATGTAGGCCTACTGACAGTTATCTACTGTATGTAGGCCTACAGACAGTCATCTACTGTCTGTAGGCCTACTGACAGTCATCTACTGTATGTAGACCTACTGACAGTCATCTACTGTATGTAGGCCTACTGACAGTCATCTACTGTATGTAGGCCTACTGACAGTCATCTACTGTATGTAGGCCTACTGACAGTTATCTACTGTATGTAGGCCTACTGACAGTTATCTACTGCATGTAGGCCTATTGACAGTTATCTACTGCATGTAGGCCTACTGACAGTTATCTACTGCATGTAGGCCTACTGACAGTTATCTACTGTATGTAGACCTATTGACAGTTATCTACTGCATGTAGGCCTACTGACAGTTATCTACTGCATGTAGGCCTACTGACAGTTATCTATTGTATGTAGACCTACTGACAGTTATCTACTGTATGTAGACTACTGACAGTTATCTACCTTATGTAGTTACAGTTATCTACTTTATGTGTTTGGTCAAATAGAGTTCAACTAGTCGTAGGTAGGAGCCATGTTCACTTTGATGTCATCCCATGTTAACACGCTGAGCCCATTTCCCCTGGTAAGATCCTCAAAGCCTCATCTAACGACCTGTGACACTGAGAGGAATCAAGTGTGGTGCTCACAAGGGCACTAGTGTTCATTCACACCAGTCTCACTGGAGCTCCAGTCTGCTACTGCTACCCTTCTGCTGCTTGGGATACCTGTGGGAATTTAACCACATGAAATAATATCCTCAGATGTGACCCTCAGCGCTGTCACCTGACCTGGGAGCTGTATGTGAAGCTGATCTCATGAGAGGTGGTGGGTATGCTACCAATCAAGCTCTCACATGTGTGGACACAGAGTAGTGTTGTCTGCATGGGAATGTATCTTAATGAGTTGCATGGGAATGTCTTACCTGATGAGTTGGTGCACAGGTGAAGTACATCACGTTCTGTTGGTATTCAAGTAATGTAGAACATGATCCTCTACAGGACTGTTACAACATACACTGTAACTATTGAGGAGTCAATAGTTTTTTTTATTTATTTTATTTAACTAGGCAATTGAGCCCTACCCCAGCCAAACCCTCCCCTAACCCGGACAACACCTGGCCAATTGTGAGCCGCGCTATGAGACTCCCGATCACAGCCGGTTGCGATACAGCCCGGGATCGAACCTGGGTCTGTAGTGACGCCTTAGACCGCTGCACCACTCAGGATCCCAAAAAGCCGTGGCAGCCATTCAAAGGGGTTGCTTGATATAGATAGCTGTTCCTCTTTTCCACTAGTTCCTGCCTCCTCCAGCCTGATCCAAACAAAGTCTCCATCTGTTTCCCCTGTACTGTGTTCTCCATCTGTTTCCCCATGCTGTGTGTTTTGACTACGTTGGCAAGGGGAGCTGTGATTCCTGCAGGATGAAGTCACGACCGACCGTGAGACTGACTGTGGAGGGTTTAAAGCTCATGCAGTGAAATATGCTTCATCCACTTACTGCAGCAAAGCATGTCCTTTAGTTTGTCACAAATCTTCAAAAAAGTTATCTTTCACCATAAATTCTTTAGGTTCAGCATACATTGTGTGACGTGTTTCTGTATTAGTTGTTTTTTTTGGTGGTAATTTCAACCAAAAGCTTCAAACAAATACTCATTCCACTTTATTCTGACTGTCTCCCATTCAGAAGTGGTAGAACTCCACCACACTCAACCACCAATTACATGACATCTTCAAGACATCCTCGTGTCATATCAAATCTAAAAAATAGTAAAATAGTTTATTATGTTCCACCGCTGTGTGTCTTTGTTTTTTGCCTCGGTGGGTAGATATCAGTCAGGGAGCTGATCTTACCAGCAACTGAGCGCTGCGTCAGTGTCTACTGGTTATGATTTATGGACAAGGGGAAGATGTGAAGGAAATTTCAGTCCAGAGGGAGTGATAACTGCACAGTCATTCCGTCTAATAAGTATGTATTACATATATGGCCTGAGAGATACAATGACTACTTCAGAAACAGGGGAAATGGGGGCTTATTTTACCCTTTGTCTAATGGCAATAACATTTACTGCTGAAGCCAGCCTTTGTGCAACCTGATCAGAGTAAAACAGATGTGTGTGTTTGATAGGACTGAATGTGTTCAGATCTACCATGTTATTACGCTGTCCTCCGACCCTTTCATTAAAAAGGACATTACATACATTTACCAAATTTGATTGATGACGGCTTCGTTTTACAGTTGCTCTGTGCCAGTACCTCTTCTCTGTCTGTATTCTCACCACTTCTTTCTCCTCCCAGTCCTATCATATTAAATCCCTCCTTTCTCCTCCCAGTCCTATCAGATTAAATCCCTCCTTTCTCCTCCCAGTCCTATCAGATTAAATCCCTCCTTTCTCCTCCCAGTCCTATCAAATTAAATCGCTCCTTTCTCTTCCCAGTCCTATCAGATTAAATCCCTCCTTTCTCTTCCCAGTCCTATCAGATTAAATCCCTCCTTTCTCCTCCCAGTTTTATCAGATTAAATCCCTCCTTCTCTTCCCAGTCCTATCAGATTAAATCCCTCTTTTCTCTTCCCAGTTTTATCAGATTAAATCCCTCCTTTCTCCTCCCAGTATTATCAGATTAAATCCCTCCTTCTCTTCCCAGTCCTATCAGATTAAATCCCTCTTTTCTCTTCCCAGTTTTATCAGATTAAATCCCTCCTTTCTCCTCCCAGTATTATCAGATTAAATCCCTCCTTCTCTTCCCAGTCCTATCAGATTAAATCCCTCCTTTCTCCTCCCAGTCCTATCAGATTAAATCCCTCCTTTCTCCTCCCAGTCCTATCAGATTAAATCCCTCCTTTCTCCTCCCAGT
>QNTS01011222.1:10015-29709 GCA_003317085.1 Hucho hucho
TTAAAAAAGTAATAGACTCTCACCATTGAAGATCTTCAGGACGTCAAACTCACCGTCAAAGATCTCCAGTTCGTCAAACTGACGGCTGGTCTGGAAGTGTTGTATGGTGAATGTGATGTTGTAGCCCGGCTCTACCTTGACCACCCAGGAACAGGACTCAAAGTGGGGGAAGCCGCTGCCGGGGGACTGGCTCATGATGACGCCCGTGGAGGCTGTTAGGACCTCGTTCATGGGACACGTCACTGTGAGGGGAGAAAGAGGGACAGTCAGTCAACAGGTAGATAGTATTTGTTTTGTGGGCTATTTTGTCCTTTCTGAAGGTAATCTTCTCTTGAGGTACTTGCAGTGAGTAAGGTGTCGAGTATCACTGTGTGAGGAGACAGGGATCTTATCCTGACAGAATTGCAGTTAGGAAGGTGTCATGTGGACAGAATCCTTAGTAACTTTGGTAGTGATGCACTGTATTTGAATCACTAACAGTCAAGTCTAGATTGAGTCTCAAATACTGGACAATTTAGTCAAGTGCCCTGGACAGCTGATAGGACTGAAACACCAGAGCACTCATTACAAAGCTATAGAGACAAAAGGGCCAGGTAAAGAGCCAGAAAGAGGGCCAGAGAAAGGGCCAGAGAAAGGGCCAGGGAAAGGGCCAGGAAGAGGGCCAGGGAAAGGGCCAGGGAAAGGGCCAGGAAGAGGGCCAGGGAAAGGGCCAGGGAAAGGGCCAGGAAGAGGGCCAGGGAAAGGGAAAGGGCCAGGAAGATGGCCAGGGAAAGGGAAAGGGCCAGGGAAAGGGAAGGAGCCAGGGAAAGGGCTGAGAACTTCAACGTTATAATGCTTACCACTTCATACAGCTTCCCATGCTGTTGAACAATGTACAGTATTGAACTGCTACAACTCGACATTGATCTGAATTCCCCTTATCAGGCACCATGTTGTCAGGAGGTGGACGTCCTAATGTAGGTTGGTGATATTAAATCTCAGAATAGCCACCAGCCTGTTCTCTTCCTGTCTACTTATCTCTGAGACAGACAGGCACTGTGACGCAGCTACAACGGGCCAAAGTCTAATGCTAAATCTGCCCCTGAGACATTTGTGAGACTCTGTGTGTAGGTACGTGTGTCTGTGTGTGTGTATATGTAACCTGTCTGTGTGTGTGTGTGTGTGCCTGTGTGTATGAACCCTGTGTGTCTACGTGTCTCTCCGTCTCTCAGCCCAGTCATTGGTATTCCACATTGGAGTCTATCCGTGACATTTCCTGACGGTTTTACCCCAGAATTATCAGACTTTCCAGAGCGTTCCCTTCCAAGGCATTTAGACGTGGAGGAAATATATAAAGGCTGTCCTGAGTCTCTCTCTCTCTCTTTCTTTCTCTCTCTCTTTCTTTCTCTCTCTCTTTCTCTTTCTCTTTTATATATGTATATATAGAAAAAAGAGCAGAACCTTGAACATGGCCGACCACGTGGAAAGGAAGTTAAACCAACCGGGGTATCATTTAATCATCATCATCACAGACTGAATCTTCATCACCACAGACTGAATCTTCATCACAGACTGAATCTTCATCACCACAGACTGAATCTTCATCACCACAGACTGAATCTTCATCATCACAGACTGAAACAACGTTAAGATCTTCAGTGGAACATCGGGTCTGTGATGTTTTGAATTGTTGAATTGAAACTGGGCCCTGAGATACATTAAGCTGTTAAGACCATAGTGGAGACCAGATGTTTCAAAGGGGCTTCATGGGGAAACATATGTTTACATTGAAATCCAAAGGGTTTCACGGGGAAACATATGTTTACATTGCCAAAGCATGTGAAATAGATAATAAACAAAAAAGTGGGGGAAAAAAAACAAGGTAAATAAACAATAGGAAATGAACAGTAAACATTACACTCACAAGTTTTTAAATAATATAAACATTTCAAATGTTATTGGCTGTGTACAGTGTTGTAACAATGTACAAAAGGGAAAATAAATGAACATAAATATGGGTTGTATTTACAATCGTGTTTGTTCTTCACTGGTTGCCCTTTTCTTGTGGCAACAGGTCACAAATGTTGCTGCTGTGATTACACACTGTGGTATTTCACCCAGTAGATATGGGAGTTTATCAACATTGGGTTTGTTTTCTAATTCTTTGTGGATCTGTGTAATCTGAGGGAAATATGTGTCTCTAATATGGTCATACATTTGGTAGGAGGTTAGGAAGTGCAGCTCAGTTTCCACCTCATTTTGTGGGCAGTGTGCACATAGCCTGTCTTCTCTTGAGAGCCAGGTCTGCCTTCGGTGGCCTTTCTCAATAGCAAGGCTATGCTCACTGAGTCTGTACATAATCAAGCATTTTATTAAGTTTGGGTCAGTCACAGTGGTCAGGTATTCTGCCACTGTGTACTCTCTGTTTAGGGCCAAATAACATTCTAGTTTGCTCTGTTTTGTTGTTGATTCTTTCCAATGAAAGAATCTTTAAGTTTTTCCATGATTTGGTTGTTTCTAATTGTGTTGCTGTCCTGGGGCTCTGTGGACTCTGTGTTTGTGAGCAGAGTCCCTGTACCAGCTGGCTGACGGAACTTCTCTCTAGGTTCATCTCTCTGTAGGAGAGGGCTTTGTTATGGAAGGAATCACTTATTTTTAGGTGGTTTTAGAATTTAACGGCTCTTTTCAAGATTTTGATAATTAGCGCGAATCGTCCTAATTCTGTGCTGCATGCATTATTTGGTGTTTTACACTGTACACCACAAGACTTGTGAAAGAAATTGATTAAAACCAACTGCATCCTCTGTTCAAACACCCTCACTAACACACTTCCAACACCCTCACTAACACACTTCCAACACCCTCACTAACACACTTACAACTACAGGTGTACTGTGACAGGGGTCCTAAGTCCTAGGATCATGTGACAGGGGTCCAAAGGCCTAACATCATGTGACAGGGATCCTGAGGCATAACATCATGTGACAGGGGTCCAAAGGCCTAACATCATGTGACAGGGGTCCTGAGTCCTAACATCATGTGACAGGGGTCCTAAGTCCTAACATCATGTGACAGGGGTCCTAAGTCCTAACATCATGTGACAGGGGTCCTGAGTCCTAACATCATGTGACAGGGGTCCTGAGTCCTAACATCATGTGACAGGGGTCCTGAGTCCTAACATCATGTGACAGGGGTCCTGAGTCCTAACCATCTAAGGGTGTAAAGTCCCATTGTGTCATGACGTATTGTAGTAGGTTAACCTGTGTCTCCTAGTCTGCCTCGAGGCAGCAGCAGTGGAGGTCGCGGGGCCTCCGTTACAGTGATGAAGTACTGAGGACTTTGAATAAGAGGTGCTAGCCGTGAACCCTGGGGGAGAGGTGAGCTTGAACGGTTTAAATACAGACAAACAATATCACAGCTGCGTATGAAGAGTCGTGTGGTGTGCGCGTGTGTGTGTGTGTGTGTGTGTGTGCGCGCGTCTGGGTGTGTGTCGCAGGCGTTCTGTACGACCTTAATAATTAAGGAGGATGGGCTGTAACGTAACGCAGTAATGGCTGGAACGGAATAAATTAAATTGTATCAAACAAATAAAAAAAACACGGGTTTGATACCATTCAACTCACTCCATTCCAGCCGTTATTATGAGCCCGTCCTCCACTCAGCGGCCTCCTGTGTAGCAAAATGAGAGCCACGGGCCGCATCGGTCGTGGCGACGGAGTGAATGCATTATAGGATTGTTTGGTTTCACATGAGCTCATGTAACGGACGGAGTCAGCTGACAACGTGCTAAACCGTGCTACTTCTATGAAGCCCTGTAATGTTGCATGTTGAATGCTGAAAAACAAGTTACCTCATCTGTTGCGCAGGGAGAAAAGTGGCGCCTTGGTGAAAACAGAAGAGTTGACCTACCTTCACGCTATTCTAGTTACACACATGTAGTGCATGTTGAACGGGCAAGGCTGCGAAGTGAACATCTGTCAAACCTTTACGTCAAATAATAGGATTCTGCAGATGAATGTCAATGTCTGTTTCCTGACTATTCCTGTCTATTTCTGACAGCAGTTTACTGAAGGGAGTGGTACTTATCCTATTATTTACAGAGTGACAGAGAGCAGTCTATTAATCCCTGCGGTAAAAGTTCACCTAATGATCAGTTCGTTGGATAAAACGCATGGTGAGATTGACCTTTCAGAGAGACGTCTCCCAAGTTTCACGCTCAGAGCCGTGTGGAGTTGATGATATGAGACAGATACAGAGAGAGACAGAGACAAACAGAGAAGATACAGAGACAGATAGAGAGAGACAGAGACATAGAGCGAGAGCACAAGCAAGAGCGAGAGAGAGAGAGAGAGAGAGAGAGAGTGAGAGAGATGGACAGAGACAGAGAGAGAGAGAGAGAGAGAGAGTCAGACAGAGACAGAGAGCAAGACGGAGAGACAGAGAGACAGAGTCAGACAGAGAAAAGACAGAGAGAGACAGAGAAAAGAGACAGAGTCAAAGAGTGAGAAAGACAGAGAGCAAGACAGAGAGACAGAGAGACAGAGAGTCAGACAAAGAGCGAGACAGAGAGCGAGACAGAAAGCGAGAGAGAGACAGAGAGACAGAGAAGAGATGAGCTTCACTATGCTGCTATGTTCCCTTTTATTCCAAATGGAACCCTATTCCCTATATAGTGCACTACTATAGACCAGAGCCCTATGGAACCCTATTCCCCTTATAGTGCACTACTTTAGACCAGAGCCCTATGGCACCCTATTCCCTATATAGTGCACTATTTTAGACCAGAGCCCTATGGCACCGTATTCCCTATATAGTGCACTACTTTAGACCAGAGCCCTATGGCACCCTATTCCCTATATAGTGCACTACTTTAGACCAGAGACCTTTGGAACCATAATCCCTGTACAGTTCACTCGTTTTGAGAAGACACCAATAGGGTGCCATTTGGAGGTATCCCAGTAATCCAGTTTAGAGATGATTCATGGCTTATAACAAGCTTCCGTTACCCCCTGTCACAAGGGGATTCATGGCTTATAACAAGCTTCCGTTACCCCCTGTCACAAGGGGATTCATGGCTTATAACAAGCTTCCGTTACCCCCTGTCACAAGGGGATTCATGGCTTATAACAAGCTTCCGTTACCCCCTGTCACAAGGGGATTCATGGCTGATTTAAGATGAAATCGTCAACCCTGTTTCAGTCAACCCTGTTTCAGTCAACCCTGTTTCAGTCAACCCTGTTAATTTACACTATTTATTTTACCTCTTGAGATGGGCCAATGTGTTTTTTTTTATTAAGTTGAACAGGTACTCTTTATGGCCGAATGTACTTTAAAAAATATTCCAATTTGTAACAAAGTTAAAAACTCAAAAGGCACCTAATTGGTGAAACGACCCAAATGCACCACCCACCTCAAGACGTTAGTTTAGGCTAGGGGGGCATAATGTGGTTAAGTTTTTGGGAACAGTGATGACAAATACAGAGCTTGACCAGTCGTGATCAGTCAGCTCTGGAAGTCAGGGAAGTGGAATAAGGAGTTAGTAATTGTGGAACACATTCTTGATGAATGTGATTACGTAGGTTTAACCAAAAAGCTGTCCGCTGTGCTGTGGGATGAAGAAGAAGAGGAAGAGGAGGCTTGGATAAATCGAATAAACACAGCCTGTTGTGTCGCCTTAATGGATTTACCAACTGTCGTTCTTCTGTTGATGCAGCTTTAGTGCCTCAGTGGTGTTAACTGAGCTATGTGAGAAAGATGAACTCCCCCATGTTTACAACACAATAGACCAAGGTGAAGTGGGAGGAGACTGTCTACACTATGGATATATTACTGTTGAGAGACTGTAGGGAGAGAAAAAGAGAGAAAGAGAGCGATAAACAGAGAGAGAGATAAACAGAGAGAGAGATAAACAGAGAGAGAGACACAGAGAGATAAACAGAGAGAGAGATAAACAGAGAGAGATAAACAGAGAGAGAGATAAACAGAGAGAGATAAACAGAGAGATAAACAGAGAGAGAGATAAACAGAGAGAGAGATAAACAGAGAGAGAGAGAGATAAATATAGAGAGAGAAATAGAGAGAGAGAGATAAAGAAGAGAGAGATAAACAGAGAGAGAGAGATAAATATATAGAGAGAAATAGAGAGAGAGATAAAGAAGAGAGAGAGAGAAAAAAGAGAGAGAGAGAGAGAGAAAAAGATAGAGAGTGAAAGAGAGTGTTATTGTCGCGAAAGAGAGCGTGAAAAGGCATCCACCAGAAAATAATGCAGAAACAGAGAAAGAAGAAAATGAGTGGGTTATCCCTGTCAACATGGCGTCTGATACAAGACTTATGCGTTGCGCTCTACGACCCCTACAAGAGTCTTGGAACTTGTCTGAAGTCGGAACAGCCGATCTTGCAACTTTTGTCTCTACGTTCAAACAGTTTTGGCTACACACCCACATAGGACAGATCTCACAAGACTCATATGAAGGTACCAGGAACCAGTTGGAGAAAAAAAGACTGTCTAGCCCCCTTCAGGGTTTAGACTCTTATGGGTTAACCCCCTGCAAGGCTGCCGGCCCAGACCAGCGTCCTCAAAGCATATTCAATCGCTCCCTATCCCTGTCTGTTGTCCCCACTTATTTGAAGATACACAGCATTGTTCCTGTACCCAAGAAAGCAAGGGTAACTGAACAAAATGTCTATCGCCCCATAGCACTCTCTTCTGTCATCTTGAAGTGCTTTGAGAGACTAGTTAAGGATCATATCACCTCCATCTTACCTGTCACCCTAGACCCACTTCAATTTGCATACCACCCCAACAGATCCAAGGATCACTGCCCTATCACACCTGGACAAGAGAAATTCCTTTGTAAGAATGCTCATCACTAAGCTCAGGGCCCTAGGTGTGAACCCCGCCCTGTGCAACAGAGTTCTGGACTTACTGACGGGCCGACCACAGGTGGTGAAGGTAGGCAACAACACCTCCGCTACGCTGATCCTCAACACGGGGACCCCACAAGCGTGCAAGGTCAGCCCCCTCCTGTACTCCCTGTTCACACATGACCGCGTGGTCCCACACATCTCCAACTCAATCATCAAGTTTGCCGATGACACAACAGTGGTAGGCCTGATTACCAACAATGACGAGAGAGCCTACAGAGAAGAGGTGAGAGCCTCGGAGTGGTGCCAAGAAAATAACCTCAACATAAACAAAACATAGGAGCTGATCGTGGTCTTCAGGAGACAGCAGAGAGAGCCCGCCCACATCCACATCGACAGGACCGCAGTGGAGAAGGTCAAAAGCTTCAAGTTCCTCAGCACTGACAACCTGAAATGGGCCATTCAAACAGACAGGGTGGTGAAGAAGGGGCAACAAAGCCTCTTCCACCTCAGGAGGCTGAATAAATGTGGCCCCTGAGATCCTCACCAACTTCTATAGATGCACCATTGACAGCTTCCTGTCAGGCTGTATTACCTCATTTTTTGGGGGTATCTAGCCACTCAGTATCCTGCCCTGAACCTTGGAGGCTGCTGCCCTATGTACATAGTAATGGAACACTGGTCACTAAAGCTTCTTCGGGATCGGTGTCCCTTCCACAGGACGGTTGAGCTAACGTGATTAGCATGACTGTTGTAAGTCACATGAACATTTCCCAGGACATAGACACAGACTGATATTGGCAGAAAGCTTAAATGTCTTGTTAATCTAACTGCACTGTCCAATTTACAGTAGCTATTACAGTGAAATAATACCATGCTATTGTTTGTGGAGAGTGCACAGTTTTGAACAATAAAAGTTATTAATAAACAAATTAGGCATATTTGGGCAGTCTTGATACAACATTTTGAACAGAAATGCAAATGGTTCATTGGATCAGTCTAAAATGTTGCACATGCACTGCTGCTATCTAGTGGCCAAAATGTATATTGCACCTGGGCTGGAATAATACATTAGGGCCTTTCTCTTGCATTTCAACGATGATGCTGCAAAAAAATTCTAAAGAACGGTTGTTTTTTTTGTTTTCTTTGTATTATCGTTTACAAGATCTGTTGTGTTCTATTCTCTTACATTCCTTACACATTTCCACAAACTTCAAAGTGTTTCCTTTCAAATGGTACCAAGAATATGTATATCCTTGCTTCAGGGCCTGAGCTACAGGCAGTTAGATTTGGGTATGTCATTTCAGGCAAAAATTCTTTAAAAAAAAAGGGGCGGATCCTTACGAGCATCCTTAAGATAAATAAATTACAAAAATAAAAGAGCTTTTGCAAACCTAGGGTTGAACAATATTTGCAACCGGCCGTCTCGATTCGGTCTTATGTAGCAACAATATAAGTTTTTTACATTGGATAAAAGAGACTCAGAGCTAGAAATATATATCATACAGTACAGTTGAGGAAAAATGGGAAAGTAATGCTGCTTGAAAGTAAATAAATGGTGTGGGAGCAACAATCCACCCTTTGCCTTAGTCTGGAGGATTTCATGGCGGAGGTAAGGAAGGTGTTCGATTCTCTGGTGTCCGGGAGAAAGGTGGCTTGGAAGCTACTTTGGCTGCATCAAAACTTTCGTCAGTACATTTTCACACGTTGGCCGCCGAGAGTGTCTGGAACCCGGAGTCCCTGTTCGACTCATTCCTTCACGGATTATCGGAGGGAATTAAAGATGAGCTCCCAGCCCGGGAGCTGCCCATGGACCTCCTCCGGAGCCCATGCAAGTGGGAGGCTCTAGATTGTCTCCTGAGGAACGTTTACACAGACTGAGGTCCAAAAGTTGTCTGTACTGTGGTACTTCAGGGCATTACATATCCACCTGTCCAGTTAAAGAACAGGCTCATCAGTAGGTATGAGTATGCTGGTGGGCCATACAGGTAGTCTCCCATCTCCCGTTACTCTCACTCCTCTCCATGCTATCCTGCTGGGGGGTGACCGGCCAAAATCTCTCTCTGGATGAGAGCTTTATGGTGTCAGGCATCTCCACAAAGACCCCTCTCCATTCCAATGGACGACCAGAGCTCTATTGGCAGGGTAATATTATATTACGGGTTCCCATCAATCTGTCAGGTAACCCACTGTGAGTCCATGCAGTTTCTGCTCATTGAGTCTCCATGGTTTTGGGTTTGTTATTTGTTCCAGAGGCACAACCCCCTCATCGACTGGACTACGGGTTCTATCCTGGGTTGGAGCCCATTCTGTCACGCACATTGCCTCAAGGCGGCGCAGCATAGCCTGCCCCGTGAAGTCTTCCTGCGGGCTTGGGAAAAGCCTCAGACCTCTCCGCCGTTCCCACAGAGTACCAGGACCCCCGGGAGGGTATCAACATCTCTTCCTCCACATCGACCCTACGACTGTGCCATTGACCTCCTCCCGGGCACTACACCGCCACGTGGGTGGCTTTATTCCCTGCCATGGAAGTGTACATTGAGGACTCTCTGGCTGCGGGGTTAATTCGTCCTTCCACCCTGCTCCCATGTATCAACTACCAGGGCCTTAATGACATCAAGGGAAAAATATGTTATCACTCCTCTCCTTGACTTTCGAGGCTCTCCAGGGGGAGACCATTTTCTCGGAACGCCTAGCATCTCGTTCAGATACGAGAAGGAGACGAGTCAACGACAGCCTTTAACACGGCTAGCGGGCACTATGAGTATCTGGTTATGCCATTTGGACTGACCAACATTCCCACAGTGTTCCAGGCCCTGGTCAACAACAATGTTGAACAGATTCGTGTTTGTCTAGCTCGACGACATCTTTATCTTTTCCAGTTCGGCTCAAGAGCACGTACTCCAGGTTAGACAAGTCCTCCAGCGCCTCCTGGAGAACCTGAAAAAATTTGAATTCCACCGCTCCACTATCTCTTTTCTGGGATATGTAATCACTGCAGGGAACATTCAGATGGAGGGGAGAGCGATGGGGGAGTGGCCTCAATCCACCTGCAGATTGTAGCTTCAACGCTTCCAGTGCTTTGCCAATTTCTACCACCGCAACACCCTGGCTTCCACCCTCTCTGCACTGACCTCACCCAACATTCCGTTCACGTGGTCCCCAGCTGCTGACCGGGCTATTTTCAGTTCTCAAGCGTCGATTCACCACAGCCCCAGTCTTAATCAATCCGGACCCGTCCTGTCAGTTCGTGGTCTAGGTCGACGCCCAGAGTTCTGCCCAGGACCATAAACTGCATCCCTGCGCTTTTCCTGTGCCATCCCGCTGAGAGGAACTCCTTGCGGTCAATATGGCGCTGGAAGAGTGGAGACACTGGCTAGAAGGGGCGGAACATCCATACTTAGTGCGGACCAACCATAAGAATCTGGAATATCTCCGCACGTCCAAGCGCCTCAACTCAAGGCTCGTTGGGCACTTGTTTTAATTTGACCATTTCCTACCGCCCTGGATCCAAGAATGTGAAGCCCGATGCCCTTTCTGCTTGTTTTACTCCGCAGCTACACCGTCAGACCCAGAGACCATCCTTCCTACCTCCTGTCTGGCAGCTACACTCGTCTGGGGTATCGATAGCCTGGTCCGCAGGTAACCGGTTGTTTGTCACAGATTCTGCCCTGTCCCAAGTCCTGGAATGGGCTCACTCCAAACTTCTTCATTTAAGAATGATGGAGGCCACTGTGTTCTTAGGGACCTTCAATGCTGGAGAATTTTGTTGGTACCCTTCCCCAAATCTGTGCCTTGACACAATCCTGTCTTGGAGCTCTACGTACAATTTCATCATGCCAAGGCTTGGTTTTTGCTCTGACATGCAGTGTGGGACCTTATTTAGACAGGTGTGTGCCTTTTACAAATCATCCCCAATTAATTGAATTTACCACAGGTGGACTCCAATCAAGTTGTAGAAACATGTCAAGGATGATTAAAGGAACCAGGATGCACCTGAGCTCAATTTTGGTTCTGAATAATTATGTAAATATTTTCTGTTATGAATTTTTATACATTTGCTAAACTCTAAAAACCTGTTTATGCTTTGTCATTATGTGTTTTGATTAAGGGAAAAAACGATTTAATCCTTTAAAACATGAAGGTCAGTCAATCCGGAAAATTCTTCAAGTCCACTTGCAAAAACCATCAAGCGCTATTACAAAACTGGCTCTAATGAGGACCGCCACAGGAAAGGAAGACCCAGAGTCACCTCTGCTGCAGAGGATAAGTTCATTAGAGTTACCAGCCTCAGAAATTTCAGCCCAAATAAATGCTTCACAGAGTTCAAGAAAGAGACACATCTCAACATCAACTGTTCTGAGGAGACTGCACGAATCAGGACATCATGTTCAAATTGCTGCAAAGAAACCACTACTAAAGGACACCAATAATAAGAAGAAACTTGCTTGGGCCAAGAAACATGAGCAATGGTGGAAATCTCTCCTTTGGTGTGATGAGTCCAAATTTGAGATTTTTGGTTCCAACCATCGTGTCTTTGTGAGACGCAGAGTAGGGGAGCTGATGATCTCTGCATGTGTGGTTCCCACTGTGAAGCATGGAGGAGGAGGTGTGATGGTGTGGAGCTGCTTTGCTGGTGACATTGTCAGTGATTTATTTAGATTTCAAGGCACACTTAACCAGCATGGCTACCACAACATTCTGCAGCGATACACCATCCCATCTGGTTTGTGAATAGTGGAACTAGAATTTGTTTTTTCAACAGGACAACGACCCAACACACCTCCAGGCTGTGTAAGGGCTAATTGACCAAGAAGGAGAGTGATGGAGTGCTGCATCAGATGACCTGGCCTCCACAATCACCCGACCTCAACCCAATTGAGATGGTTTGGGATGAGTTGGACCGCAGAGTGAAGGAAAAGCAGCCAATAACTGTTCATCATATGTGACAACTCCTTCTAGACTGTTGGAATAGCATTCCAGGTAAAGCTGGTTGAGAGAATGCCATTCGAGAGTGCAAAGCTTTCATCAAGGCAAATGGTGGTTACTTTGAAATATCTAAAATACAAAAGAGAGACAGACAGAGAGAAAGAGAGAGAGAGAGAGGGAGAGAGAGAAAGGAACCAGGGTTGGCTAACTGAAACTACACTACAGAATTAGAACAGTGATACCAACACCGTGTTTAATCTGCCCACGCTATGTACCATCTAGGAACCAGACACGTGGGATGGGGTGTGTGTGTGTGTGTGTGTGTACGCCTCCTCAGTGTGTCTGTGTGCATGCACGTGCTTGTGTCCGTGTGTGTGTATGGGCGTTTGTGTGGTGTAGTCAAGGCTAAAAGCAGCGATTTGATAGTTGCAGCTGCAGCTTGGATATCCCTTGCATTTCAATGAGCTGTGCTCTCCACTCCTCACTGCCCTCCAACTCCCTGGGAGAATCTCAATTGCATATTCCTCGCTTCCTCTCTCCTCGCCTCCTTCTCAAATCCCATTGGATGAGAAAGCCAGAGGTCCCTCCCCTCTGACCCCGTCCAATGGGTTTTGAAAAAAAGAAGCGAGAAGATTCATTCTCTCTCTTAGAAAGATTCCCCTCCTCCCCCTGTCTTGATCCCTGTGCACATTTGGCAGTCTCTTTCTTTCTCTCCTTTCCAGCTTTCTAAACCCTATCTCTCTCTCTCTCTCTCTCTTGCTCAGCACCAGCTTTCATCTAGATCCTCTCCTCCCTGCTTCCCACTCCTCCTTTCCTTCCCTCGCTCCCTGTTTCATCCGCTAGCGCCTCTTTTCTCCTCCGATTCTTATTGAAAAATCTCTTACTGATCAAGTACTCTCGTTCTCTCATACTTCTCTCTTCTCTCCCTCCTATCCTCTCTATATGCCCTCTATTCCCCACTCCACTCAGTTCAATTTCAATTACATTTTTAAGGGGCTTTATTGGCATGGGAAACATATGTTAACATTGCCCCCCAAAAAGTGAAATAGATAAAAAAAAACAAGTGAAAATAAATTAAACAATTAAACAGTAAACATTACACTCACAGACATTCCAAAAGAATAAACACATTTCAAATGTCAAATGATGTGCAAATAGTTAAAGTACAAACGGAAAAAAAACACAAATATGGGTTGTATTTACAATGGTGTTTGTTCTTCACTGGTTGCCCTTTTCTTGTGGCAACAGGTCACAAATCTTCTAGCCATCGCCGATCCATTTTTCATGTTCCATTTGTTTTGTCTTTGTTTTACACACCTGGTTTCAATTCCCACATGATCATTATTTAACCCTCTGTTTTCCCTATGTTTTTTGTGCGTGATTGCTTGTTGTTTTTTGTCGGTTTTATTACGGCTGGTTATTTCGCCCGTGTGTTTAGGGCACGTTGGATTTGTTATTCCTTTTTCCGTATTTTATTAAATACGTTGTTCACTCATCTCTGCTTTCCTGCGCCTGACTTCATGCACCAGCTACACACACCGGCATTGACAGAATCACACACCTCAAATGGAGTCAGCATGAGCAGTTACCCCGGTACCAGGGGTTGAGGAGTGCGTCCGGCAGCATGAGGAGATGCTGCAACATCTCGGCACCGCCATGGATTGCGTCCTCCGCTGGGAGAGAAAAGGAGTTCCTCCAGCGTCTCCACCAGCAACAAAAAGGACACCACTGATCACCCCTCCTTCACCCGGTCCCATGCAGGATTCAGCTCGCGCTCCCGAGGGAGTATGATGGGACGGCTGCCGGATGCCAGGGGTTCCTACTCCTGCTGGAGCTCTACCTGGTGACCGTCCACCCGGCTCCTTCGGGACGTGAGAGCGTGTCCGCCCTCGTTTCTTGCCTCTCAGGCAAAGCCCTGGAGTGGGCCAACGCCGTATGTAGTGGATCATTACGGCGGCTAGACGGCGGCTATGGAAACATATGTCTCTGAATCTCTGGGGCAGGGATACATTCGGCCCTCCACTTCACCTAGCTCCTCGAGTTTCTTTTTTGTGAAGAAAAAGGATGGAGGTCTGCGCCCGTGCATTGACTATCGGGGTATCAATAAGATCACTGTGAGGTACAGCTACCCACTGCCTCTCATAGCTAGTGCGATCGAGTCAATGCACGGGGTGCGCTTCTTCACAAAATTGGATCTCAGGAGTGCTTTCAACCTGGTGCGTATCCGGGAGGGGGACGAGTGGAAGACGGCATTTAGTACCACCTCTGGGCACTACCATATTATACCTCGTCATGCCGTACGGGTTGATGAATGCTCCATCAGTCTTTTAGGCCTTTGTTGACGAGATTTTCAGGGACCTGCTTGGGCAGGGTGTAGTGGTGTAGTGGTGTAGTGGTGTAGTGGCGTAGTGGCGTAGTGGCGTGGTGGCGTAATGGCGTGGTGGCGTGGTGGCGTGGTGGCGTAGTGGCGTAGTGGCGTAGTGACGTAGTGGTATAGTGGTGGACGACATTCTGATATACTCTGCTACACGCGCCGAGCATGTGTCCCTGGTGCGCAGGGTGCTTGGTCGACTGTTGGAGCATGACCTGTACGTCAAGGCTGAGAAATGTCTGTTCTTCAAACAGTCCGTCTCCTTCCTAAGGTACCGCATTTCCACTTCAGGGGTGGAGATGGAGAGTGACCGCATTTCAGCCATGCGTAATTGGCCGACTCCCACCACGGTAAAGGAAGTGCAGCGGTTCCTAGGGTTTGCCAACTACTACCGGAGGTTTATCCGGGGTTTTGGTCAGGTAGCGGCTCCAATTACCTCACTGCTGAAAGGGGGACTGCAGTGGTCGGCTGGGGCGGACAGGGATTTTGGTCACCTGAAGGCGTGTGTTTACCTTGGCTCCCGTGCTGGCTCATCCGGATCCCTCTTTGGCGTTGATAGTGGAGGTGGACGCGTCCGAGGCTGGGATAGGAGCCGTGCTCCCTTCTCGAAAAAGCTCAGCCCGGTGGAGCGAAACTATGATGTGGGGGGCCGGGAGCTGTTGGCTGTCGTCAAGGCTCTGAAGGTGTAGAGACATTGGCATGAGGGGGCGAAACACCCTTTTCTCATCTGGACTGACCACCGCAATCTGGAGTACATCCGGGCGGCGAGGAGACTGAACCCTCGCCAGGCAAGGTGGGCCATGTTCTTTACCCGTTTTGTTTTCACCCTTTCCTACAGACCAGGTTCCCAGAACGCTATGGCAGACGCACTGTCCCGGATGTATGACACAGAGGAGCGGTCCATGGATCACACTCCCATACTCCCGGCCTCTTGCCTGGTGGCACCGGTAGTGTGGGAGCTGGACACGGACATCGAGCGGGCATTACGTAGAGAGCCCACTCCCTCTCAGTGTCCGCGACCGGTTGATCTATTGGGCCCACATGTCACCCTCCTTTGGTCATCCTGGCATCAGTCGGACAGTGCACTGTCTTAGTGGGAAGTACTGGTGGCCCACTTTAGCTAAGGACGTTAGGTTTTATGTTTCCTCCTGCTCGTTGTGCGCCCAGTGCAAGGCTCCTAGACACCTGCCCAGAGGGAAGTTACAACCCCTACCCGTTCCACAGCGGTCATGGTCGCACCTGTCAGTGGACTTCCTGATTGAGCTTCCTCCCTCACAGGGCAACACCACGAATCTGGTTGTTGTGGATCGGATTTCTAAGTCCTGCCGTCTCCTTCCTTTGCCCGGTCTCCCTACGGCCCTACAGACTGCGGAGGCCCTGTTCACACACGTCTTCCGGCACTACGGGGTGCCTGAGGACATAGTCTCTGATCAGAGTCCCCAGTTCACGTCCAGGGTTTGGAGGGCGTTCATGGAACGTCAGGGGGTCTCGGTCAGCCTTTTCACCCCGAGAGTAACGGGCAGGTGGAGAGAGTAAACCAGACTTCATTTCATTAATGATATGTTTCCCATGTTTCAAGAGGTTTTTATAACAGCTGAAATCCTATGGGGGGAATATGTAGGGAGAAGGGAAGAGATACAGAGCATTCGGAAAGTATTCAGACTTTTTTCACATTTCGTTAGGTTACAGCCTTATTCTAAAATTGATTAAATTGTTTTTCCCCCTCAACAATCTACACACAATACCATATAATGACAAAGAAAACACGTTTTTTTAAAATGTTTTTAAATGTATTAAAATAAATAATAAAAATATCATATTTACATAAGAATTCAGACCCTTTACTCAGTACTTTGTTGATGCACCTTTGACAGCGATTCTAGCCTAGAGTCTTCTTGGGTATGACGCTACAAGCTTGGCACATCTGTATTTGGGGTGTTTCTCCCATTCTTCTCTGCAGATCCTCTCAAGCTCTGTCAGGTTGGATGGGGAGCGTCGCTGCACAGCTGTTTTCAGGTCTCTCCAGAGATGTTTGATCGGGTTCAAGTCCGTGCTCTGGCTGGGCCACTCAAGGACATTCAGAGACTTGTCCCGATGCCACTCCTGAGTTGTCTTGGCTGTGTGCTTAGGGTCATTGTCCTGTTGGAAGGTGAACCTTCGACCACAGTCTGAGATTGTCAGGATCCGTGTGTGTAGCTGGTGCGTGAGAGTCAGGCACAGGAGAGCAGAGATGAGTGGACGAAAACACTTTACTGTGCATAGTAACAACATAGAACGCAATACGTTACAAAAACACATGCCTACAGAATAAAGTGCGGTGCAAACCAGCCGGAAACGTGCCACTGACACACACAGACATGGGGGGGGAAACCAGAGGGTTAAATACATGACAAGTAATGAGGGAATGACAACCAGGTATGTGGGGAAACAAGACAAAACAAGTGGAAAATGAAAAGTGGATCGGCGATGGCTAGAAGACCGGTGACGACGACCGCCGAACGCCGCCCGAACAAGGAGAGGCGGAAGTTGTGACAGAGATCCTGAGCAGGTTTTCATCAATAATATCACTGTACTTTTCTCTGTTCATGTTTCCCTCGATCCTGACTTGTCTCCCAGTCCCTACCGCTGAAAAACATCCCCACAGCATGATGCTGCCACCCCCATGCTTCATTGTAGGAATGGTGCCAGGTTTCCTCCGGAAGTGACACTTAGCATTCAGGCCAAAAAGTTCAATCTTGGTTTCATCAGATCAGAGAAACGTGTTATCTCATGGCTTGATAGTCCTTTAGGTGCCTTTTGGAAAACTCCAAGCGGGCTGTCAAGCTCTAGGAAGAGTCTTGGTGGTTCTAAACTTCTTCCATTTAAGAACAATGGAGACCACTGTGTTCTTGGGGACCTTCAATGCTGCAGGTTTTTTGATACAATCCTGTCTCCGGACAATTCCTTCGACCTCATGGCTTGGTTTTTGCTCTGCCATGCACTGTAAACTGTGTGACCTTATATAGACAGGTGTGTGCCTTTTCCAAATTGTGTCTAATCAATTTAATTTACCACAGTTGGACTCCAATTAAGTTGTGGAAACATCTCAAGGATGATCAATGGAAACAGGATGCCCTTGAGCTCAATTTTGAGTCTCATAGCAAAGGGTCTGAATACTTATGTAAATTAGGTAGTTACATTTTCAACTTTTTATGAATATTTTTGCTTTGGCATTATGAGTTGTTGTGTGTAGATTGTTGAGGAAATGTTTGTATTTAATCTATTTTAGAATAAGGCTGTAATGTAACACAACGTGGAAAAAGTCAAGGGGTCTGAGTACTTTCTGAAAGTACTGTATAGAGTGAGAGAACAAGAGATAAAGAGAGAGAGGCCATATGAGAATGAAAGAGAGACAACTCAAATGACAGAGAGAGAGAGAGAGAGAGAGAGAGAGAGAGAGAGAGAGAGAGATCAGTGTCTGTCATTGAGCCACTGAGTGGGTCCCTAAGGAAGCATTCTCCCCATTATCACACCTTAGGATTGTAGGAACAAAATCATTGGGTCCTTGGAGAGGCAGACTTTACGGCGTGTGTGACACCTCAACAGTCTCCTCCACCCTCATGAGACACAACAGCACAACACAGAGAGAGAGAGTGTAATGTTTACTGTTTTTATTGTTTATTTCACTTGTGGATATTATCTGCTCCACTTGCTTTGGCAATGTTAACATATGTTTCCCATGCCAATAAAGCCCGTAGAATTGAACGAGAGAAAGAGAGAGAGGGAGAGAGAGAGAGAGAGAGAGAGAGAGAGAGAGAGAGAGAGAGAGAGAGAGAGAGAGAGGGGGAGAGGGAGAGGGAGAGTAGAGAAGCACAGGTGTTGTAAGGTTTTTATGAGACAGCTTAAGATGTGATGGATTGGTGCTCTTAGAGCCACATGCACTGTGAGATCTTGGTGTGTAACTCAATCTTCCAACCCAATGTTCCATGTACATCAATGAAATATTTATTTGCGGTTAAAATGCAGGGCACATGGGTACCAATGGGAAACAAATATGTACATTATGTCAGACCTTGGTGCCCATGTCTGATGGGGAATCAAATATACATTATGTCAGACATTATTACCCATGTTGATGGGGAAACAAATATATATTATGTCAGACATTATTACATTATTATTATTATTATTGATGCACTCTGACAATATGTATCCTCTGGAGAAAAATATATTTAGTAAAAACGCCTTGGAGTGAAGGGGCTCCATGGCGGCAGGTCATTTAAGTGTCAGAGTAAATCAGCGCTGATCTAGAATCAGGTCACCCAAGTCCATGTAATCTTGTTAATTGATCTAGAATCAGGTCACCCATGTCCATGTAATCTTGTTAATTGATCTAGAATCAGGTCACCCTTGTCCATGTAATATTGTTAATTGATCTAGAATCAGGTCACCCCTGTCCATGCCATCTTGTTAATTGATCTAAAATCAGGTCACCCATGTCCATGTCATCTTGTTAATTGATCCTATTAAAGGCAGATCAGGAAAAATCCTCTTACCTTCACAGGAGGGCGGAGGCCCCTGAAACTCCAGGTGAGTCCCCAGACGACAGGTCAGAATGTTGTTCCCACTCAACTGGTACCCTGGCAGACACCTGTAACGCACTATGTCACCTGGGGGAGGGGCAGAGGGATGGGGGGGGGAGGGGCAGAGGTATGGGGGGGGGATGAAGAGAGTGACTATTGTGAATTTGTCTTCATTATTTCATCCACACAAACTGAAAAGGACAAACATCCCAAATCAATCCACACAGCTACAGTCATGGCCAAAAGTTTTGAGAATGACACAAATATACATTTTCACAAAGTCTGCTGCCTCAGTTTGTATGATGGCAATTTGCATATACTCCAGAATGTCATGAGGAGTGATCAGATGAATTGCAATTAATTGCAAAGTCCCTCTTTGCCATGCAAATGAACTGAATCACAAAAAAAACATTTCCACTGCATTTCAGCCCTGCCACAAAAGGACCAGCTGACATCATGTCAGTGATTATCTCGTTAACACAGGTGTGAGTGTTGACGAGGACAAGGCTGGAGATCACTCTGTCATGCTGATTGAGTTCGAATAACAGACTGGAAGCTTCAAAAGGAGGGTGGTGCTTGGAAATATTGTTCTTCCTCTGTCAAACATGGTTACCTGCAAGGACACACATGCCATCATCATTACTTTGCACAAAAAGAGCTTCACAGGCAAGGATATTGCTGCCAGTAAGATTGCACCTAAATCAACCATTTATCGGATCATCAAGAACTTCAATGAGAGCGGTTCAATTGTTGTGAAGAAGGCTTCAGGGCGCCCAAGAAAGTTCAGCAAGCGCCAGGACCGTCTCCTAAAGTTGATTCAGCTGCGGGATCGGGGCACCACCAGTACAGAGCTTGCTCAGGAATGGCAGCAGGCAGGTGTGAGTGCATCTGCACGCACAGTGAGGCAAAGACTTTTGGAGGATGGCCTGGTGTCAAGAAGGGCAGCAAAGAAGCCACTTCTCTCCAGGAAAAACATCAGGGACAGACTG